>CAJUYH010000997.1:32147-54290 GCA_910591685.1 Galerucella tenella | reverse complement strand
TTAAAAAAAAAAAACTAAAACCTCGCGGTATGACACTGACGAAAGAACATAGATAGAATAATCAAGCTATTACTTCATCTAACATCAAATGAATGCTGAAAGTGTTATTATTGTAAGAATAAGAAAACTACTAGCTTTGGCAATATGGCAGCCGCACTGCAACTCGTCTCTTGAATATGCAGTTGCGGGAGGCGATTCATCGCCGACTTTACAGCGTTCACCTCTTGAGCTAAATTCTTTCTGCAAATAATTAATAAGCGATTAACAACGTTGCATGATTTAATTTTTACATATTTCACTTACGGCACATACTTCTTTACACGGAGGACATACAACTGCTCCTTTATGAAGCCAACCATTACTTATTATCCTTATGGATATTTCTTGGTTTGCATGGTAACACTCGTAAGAGTAATTTCCCACCTACAAAAAATTGAGTTAAGAAGAGAATTACATTTATATAAGAAGTGAGTGCTCACCAATATATGCAATCGACCATTTTCACATCTATAAGCGTAACAACCGGATCCCCAGTGTTGCCACTGTCGCATTTGTTTACAGGATCGCTCTTCCCACATTTGATTTGTATGTTCGAAACAACGGGACTTGTCGCCATATTTCTCCAAGGCAAAGTTCTTATCAGGTGCTGAATACAAAGAAATATTGGTAGGTATATTCTAGCTTCGCATATTTCGAAGAAAAATAAACTTACTCGGGTTATTTTCGACATACTGACAGTGTGAACCTCTGACGACAACATTCTTCGACCGCCAGGTGAATTCTTGGATATAAGGACAATAATCTGCAAGAGAAACTGATCCTCCGTAATATCCTTCTCTGCCAGGCTCAACGTATTGTATGTAATCGAAATTCTGTGAACATAAAGAACATTCTTCAATTTTTCTCTGCGTTTATCTCATTTAGATGATTTAAAAATCGTGTAATTTTAATTATATACCTACTACAGTTTCAATAAGGTTCATGTAATGCAGGTTTATTTATCAAAACCCGTCTCTCAACAGGTAATAAAAGATACCAAAGTTCAATAAAACTATGTAATAATCAATTGTTTATTAAACTGACATTTAATTTACCTGATACAGTTGGGGCAGCTGCTTTTGGTGTTCCACAAGGTTACATAGAGCCACCCTGGTTCGATCGTCCGTACATTCAGTTTGAAGAGGGTCGCGTTTCACTTTATTACAGAACGGATGGATAGAAAAACCCCTGTGGAAAACATAAAATAAAGTTTAATCATTATTTTTTATCGAAATAAAAGGACTGCACCATATGTATAGCGTACCGACTTACTTGGCTGATTTCATTGTTATCCAATCTTTGCAGCTTTTCATAACAAAATCACATCCCAGATTTTTTCCCCACGACATATCTTCCGCCATCGAATAGTTAGCTATATACCACCCAGTGTCTTCCATAAGGGCTAACGTTATTCTCGATATGATAGGATTTTGAGTATGCGTTCCAGTCATTGCTTCGTTCTATGAATGAAAACAGTCAAGTTGTATTGTTGAATTTAATATCACGTTTAGATTATTCAGTAATTCCAATTTACTAATTACTTTTTAGAACTTTGGTTCTTTATGCCAGGTTGGTCTGACCGTTATGTTACTTGGAGCTAAGATTACAGAATAAAAATATAAGATGTTTCACTCCAGTTTTCAAATCTTTCAATATACATTTGAAAGGAAATTGATTACATGGATGATGAAAAGAAAATTTAGTGAATTCGTTCAAAAGAAACTGACCAATTCCCCTTTGGTTAGTTATAGAATTGAAATTTTGTGTTTTCTTGCTTAATGTACTTGTTTATATAATATCCTTATTATAAAAATAAATCCGTAATTTTGTATTAGCAAATATTACAAAATATTTAGTGTTTAAGCTTTGCTATTAAAGAGAAAAATATTAATATGACTTTTTGCTCATTTCAACAATTAATTAACAAATTTAAAATTTCTATACAACATAAATATAAAACACGAACAACCAATGAACACTGTTCTAAAATAACAGCGCTCGACGGGCGACGTCCCGTATAATATGCCAAATTAAATGCAAGTAAGGACGTACTGTACCATCCAACTCACCAGCGGCATCGGTGCTTTACGCGATAAATTCGAACGAGTGAAACATCTTATATTTTTATTCTGTAATATTTGCTTGGAGCGAGGGCGGTCGCGACGCAAAAGATCTGACCGTTACGTTACGTTATGTGCCTTGAGCGCGTGGGCTCTCGCGCTCTCTCCTCAGTCTCAGAGCTAGTCTCTAGGCGCAAAATGTTGATTGTTAGCATACATTGTATTATTAATTACAGTTGATGTACACTGTGTCTTTGTGATAGGATTTTTATAATTAATACTGTATATTTTTGTTGAATGAAGTTTCATCCAGAGTAAAATAAATTCTTATATTAATATGTGTATTTATTTATTGATTCAAAAAAATTTTTTATTGCCTAAAAGGAACTAAAGTTCTTAGCGTGTGTCCCGCAACACGTTCTTCAATTTTGTTTTATTTCAGTTAAAATAAATCTTACAAACACTTATTCCCAGTGGAGTAGCGTAGAGGGTGGTCTATGGCGGCAAGAGTCAAGGTTTTTTTCAATCAGAAATGAAAAAATATCTCAATTAAAATAAGGGGGGAGGTAGCGATAATCCTGTTATACTGTTATGAGTGTTAAAATATATCGAATAAATACCAACAGGATAGAATTGAATATTTTCAGCTGGTGATTGAATTTAATTATAAACATCCATTCAAATGATCTACAACTGTTTATATTTCGCGAATTGGCACGTACACAAATAAATTCTAATTGTCTACTTTTTGTTTACAACATTTAAATAATATAAACTTTCACATTAATAAATGTGTCTCACATAAAATAATCAATGCGTCGTATCTTGATGACGATCATTAAAAAAAAACCACCTCCTCACTTCCACTTCTTAGAAATCAGACAACCTGGGACATGCCACAAGACGGTATGATGAAAAAGTATAACTTTTCAAAGAAGGAAGTGAGCAGCAAGAAGGAATGGGATCCAAATACCATTACCAGACTTGGAAAGAATGCCATTCAACGGTACACAGGCGGCTCCAAAGCAATAGAAGGAACTGGGATAGGAGTGTTCGGGCCAGGAACCAAACACTCTGAAAGCTTGGGAATAACCCCAAGACAAAGGATTATCATAATGTCGGATAGTCAACACTGAGCTCTTGTGTGATCAGTTCAAAAATGGTGTGGGAATGCCTAGACAAACTCAATGAACTAGGCGAGAACAATATATGGATTCCAGGACACACTGGAATAGAAGGAAATGAAATAGCAGATGAACTAGCAAAGAGGGGGACTGAAATACCTTTCTGGGGGCCTGAACCCTTTTGCGGAATCAGCCCCAATGTAATATTGGAAGAAATAAGTAAAGCCGAGAAAAAGAGAAGATCTGACCATTGGAAAGATCTAGTAGGGCTTATACAATCAAATACTCTTCTGGGTGACTACAACCTGTAGAGATCAAATAAATGCATAAGTCAAAGTAAAACTGCGCTGAGAGTTTTAACAGGACATTGTCGCCAGAATGGGCACCAGAAAAAGCTCAAAATAGTGGAGGAAGAAGAATGCAGATTTTGTGGAATGGAAGAAGAAACCTCCATCCACATATACTTTCCAATTGCACAGCACTTCGGAATCCTAGATCACAGCACCTGGGAGATTACTGGATAGAAGAGGATCTGGAGTTCTTATAATAAGAAACGTCAGTACACAAATGATAGGAGAAACTTACTTCGAATACTCTCTTCTCCCAATGAGTTAAAGCGGTACCATCCTCGCCTTGGTCTTCTAGCTCGGCACCTTCCAGTTCCGAACAGTTGAAATATTCTCTGGCTTCTTTGACTACATTAGGAGTTATCATCATCTGCACTTCTCTCTTCATGTAACCACTTCTTACTAACCAGTTCGGTCTGGTAAATGTGTTTATGACTTTGTCGCTCCATTGATAAGTTTGAAGTCTGTGAAATAAATATTTTTAAAATCATTAATTGTTTTAATTTAACAAAATAAAATACTTACGATTCATTTAGCGGTGGTTTACCAGTTTCGGGACTTCTTTGTGTCAAAGGTTCTCCTTGGGAATCTCTGTAAAATGCATATAAACTCACGGAGAAACCGAGGGCGTGAAGTATTTCATGTTTGACAGTCGAGAGCAAGATTTCCAATTCTTGCCGTTTCGTACTTATGCTATTTGGGCAAAGATTAGCGTGACCTGCAATAGGTCTGAAATAAAAGAATCGGTTTAGATGATTTATTGATTTTTATTGCTGATATTAGAGACGATTGTGAATTGGGAAGATAAATAAAGTAAAATTGAAAAATATTAAAATAAAATGTACATACCGATCTAAGGCAGATTCCTGTTGACAGTGTGCGGCATAGGCAACAGTCAAGTTTTTGGCGCACCTTTCTGTTTGCATCGCCGAGACGTAAAAGACAAAATCAAAATCTGGAATACCAGGTCCGGCTTTAGATCCTTTGGCAATGCCACAATTTTGACCGGTGGAATTGCATATTCGACAAGCGTCTAGGTGGTCTTCTGGCACTTCTACCTCGCCACACATCGTTTTTTCTTTGCAAGTGTCAATACAGTGAGTCCAGCCATCTTTGACAAATACTTGTGTGTCGCTACATTTTCTGAAAATTACCAAACGATATAAGTAATTGTAATATGGTGATGTCAAATTAAATCCGTACGAAAATTACAGTTTTATTTTAAATGGTTTCCGGTGTATGAATGAACAGAGTAATTTTTTTTAACAATATCAAGCAGCTCAATATAAAAACAATAGTTTGGCAATTTTCAATAATGTTATTTGTGCTATTTTTCAGTTGGCAGGAAATAATTTAATGCTTTGATAGATTTTAAATTGTTTAAATAATTAGGTATAAGATTCTTAAATACTAAAAAATGTTTTGCATGGACAAATCATTCAAACCAGGTTGTAACCCAAAGATCCTAAGGTTGCATTTGGTCTGTGATTCTCAACCTCACCCCTCTACATATGGTGGTGGAAAGCGTTGCAGAAAGCAGAAAGAACAAGATACAGGCTAAGTAGAGAGGGAATCATTAAAAACAAAACCACCTCCTCACTTCTTAGATATCAGACAACCTGGGACATGCCACAAGACGGTATGATGAAAAAGTATAACTTTTCAAAGAAATTCGTTACAGAATTGAGCAACAAGAAGGAATCGGATCCTAATACCATTAGACTTGCAAAGTATTCCATTCAATGGTATACAGAAAGTGGGATGGGAGTGTTCGGGCCAGGAACCAAACACTGTGAAAGCTTGAGAAAAGCCCCAAGTATCTTTCAAGCGGAAATCCAACGCCATAAGAAAATGCGCCGAGTTCAAAATTGATAAAGGTTACAGAAGAGTAAAAAGAATGTTGTGATTTTTTTTTGAAAATTCTTATTTTTCAATTTTTTCGACCCTCTTATCGATTGTCAGCGAATTTTGAATATGGAATACGAAAACCTATACTATTATCAACCTTTTTGCAAAATTTGAATGAGAGACATCGATATATGGCATCACAGTAACAGAAGACAAAGGATTATCATAATGTCGGATAGTCAAGCAGCCGTTAAAGCACTGATCTCTTGTGTATCAGTTCCAAAATGGTGTGGGAATGCCTAGACAATCTCAATGAACTAGGCGAGAACAATATAGTCTTACTATGGATTCCAGGACAAACTGGAATAGAAAGAAATGAAATAGCAGATTAACTAACAAAGAGGGGGACTGAAATACCTTTCTGGGAGCCTGAACCCTTTTGCGGAATCAGCCCCAATGTAATATTGGAAGAAATAAGTAAAGCCGAGAAAAAGAGAAGATCTGACCATTGGAAATATATAGTAGGGAAGACTCTTCTGGGTGACTACAACCTGTTGAGATCAAATGAATGCATAAGTAAAAGTAAAACTGCGCTAAGAGTTTTAACAGGGATCCTAACGGGACATTGTCGCCTGAATGGGCACCTGCAAAAAGCTCAATATAGTGGAGGAAGAAGAATGCAGATTTTGTGGTATGGAAGAACCGTTTCCAACTGCACAGCACTCCAGAATCCTAGAGCACAGCACCTGGGAGATTACTGGATAGAAGAGGAACATTTGCCTAAGTTGAAGCCTGCAGACATCCTGAAAATTCCTTCGGGAAGACTAAAGGAACTACTAGTTTCTGAGACTCTCCTTAGAAACTGAGTAGAAGTAAGGGGGCACAATAGATATTTTAGGTTTCAGTGAATGTTACCCCAAAATACATACATCATTCAAACCACCTGTATGTAGAGAACTCACTGCAAACTGCAAATGTCAATAGAGTGAATTTACATTACAAATTTTAGTGGCTGTGGACAAAAGACACAAGTTTAATTAAATTGAATTGAAAAGAGCTTTGAGAAGTCGATCCAATTCAAAAAATTATATGAAATGAAATATACTTCTTTGGAATTTGCCATGCTCTCGTGAAAAACGATAAAGAGTAATAAAATTATCAGTTGCTAGATAAAAAATAAGCTTCTTTAATTCGAAAGAAAGATTTATAAAAGGTACAAAATAAAATACCGATCTCAAGTGTTCTTTTACTCTGTAGATAAATAAAAATTCATTCCTTCCACAAATTGTAATAATCATAAAAAGTTTTGGCTGTTTAACCTATTTCTTTACAATAAATACATCATTTAGAAAGAATTTTTAACGAAATACGATAATAGGTAGATAAATTTTAATAAAGGAAATTTTCTTACTTATTTTACCGAAACTGTCTACGTCTTATTAACACAAGAAACCTTTAAAGCAGAAGTAGACAATAGTAAAGGATATTCAATAAAAAATTAGCTTCCACGGGCAATAAATATTTCAAAATTTTTTACTCCAAACTTAACTGTGTATGTATTGCTGCTTATAATATTTAGGTGAAAAGTTCAAATTGCGAGACCAAAAAAATAAACGAAAGATTAACAATATATTGCTGCGGGTGAAAAAACATTAGCTAATTTAAAAAATACGTCGCTGCGAACCTTATCGGGAAATACAGCCAAGTTGTATAGTAACACCCAAGAGATTTATTACCCTGGAGATGGAAATGTACCTACTACAATTTAATCAAAATTAATTGATTTGCAAGGTAATCAAGAAGTCGTTTAAATTATATTCTAATTTAAATTGACTAATTTAGTGAAACGTTACCGAGAAAATATGATTAGACATCGTTCCAATAAATTTACCAACACGAAAATAAATATAATGATAAAAATTTGATAAATTATAGTGGTGGATAACATTTTCCAGACATCAAATAATATTATATTGATCAGAAACTTTGGAAAATAATTTTCTATGTTATTTGAGCTTACCTTGTTAAACGTATCACATTTTCTGTTCTTCTAACAAAAAGTGCCTTCTCCCAGAAACTCACGGCTTCAGGTAAAATCGTATTCTGCGATAAAAAATACACAAAAAAGATATTATAGATAATGAAAATCGAAAATCCAATCGTTGTGAAAAATAAAATTAACTTATTACCTAGTTAATTAGTTATTTAGTACCTATTAAAATTGTTTTGCAAATCATAATAATAATAAAGCTCAGTTGAGAAAAATCCGAGGGGTGAACCACTATGCCAAAAATGTGACAGTATTTCGCAAATAGTGTAATTTCGCAAGATTTCGCGTGATTGCGCATGATTTCGCGCGACTTTAGTACCAGAAAATTTCACTATTTTGCTAATTATTGTGCATGATTGCGCAAGATTTCGCATGATTTCGCGTGATTTCCCGTGTCTCGCGCGATTTCGCAAATTTGTGACAGTATTTCGCAGGGTGGTTCACCCAGGGGTGAACCACTATGCCAAAGATGTGACAGTATTTCGCAAGATTTCGCGTGATTGCGCATGATTTCCCGTGTTTCGCGCGACTTTAGTACCAGAAAATTTCACTATTTTGCTAATTATTGTGCATGATTGCGCAAGATTTCGCATGATTTCACGGGATTGCGCAAGATTTCCCGTAATTTCGCGTGATTTCCCGTGTTTCGCGCGATTTCGCAAATTTGTGACAGTATTTCGCAGGGTGGTTCACCCAGGGGTGCACCACTATGCCAAAGATGTGACAGTATTTCGCAAGATTTCGCGTGATTGCGCATGATTTCGCGTGATTTCCCGTGTTTCGCGCGACTTTAGTACCAGAAAATTTCACTATTTTGCCAATTATTGTGCATGATTGCACAAGATTTCGCATGATTTCGCGTGATTTCCCGTGTCTCGCGCGATTTCCCGTGATTTCGCAAATTTGTGACAGTATTTCGAAAATAGTGTAATTTCGCCAGATTTCGCGTGATTGCGCATGACTTCCCGTGTTTCGCGCGACTTTAGTACCGGAAAATTTCACTATTTTGCTAATTATTGTGCATGTTTGCGCAAGATTTCGTATGATTTCACGGGATTGCGCAAGATTTCCCGTAATTTCGCGTGATTTCCCGTGTTTCGCGCGATTTCCCGTGATTTCGCAAATTTGTGACAGTATTTCGCAGGGTGGTTCACCCCTCGGAAAAATCTCTTCTCTGCTTTCGTCCATTCTACTTATTTATATATTTTTGTAAGTCAATATTGGCATAAATGAAAAATTATAACTTCTAATACTAGAAGTGGAAAAAAAATTACCTGGGTGCACATATTTAATACTTACGTTAATTAAAGCGAATCTCTTTTGATCTAATCTGGAAAGAAAAACGTTCATTAGAAAGTAGTTTACGTTATTGTTTCTTGAAATAAAAAAAAAAGAATGCTCGGTAGTGAACTTTAAAAGTAATTTTATGCATTCGTGATTTAGCTGTAGATATATTTTTATCACTGAACTCAGTAGGAGAAATTTATTCAAATTACGTATTTTTCCGGCCGATTAATTTGTTTTTGGCTTACCTGTAAACACTTTGGTCGTAATATAGTAAAATTCTCAGAGATTGATCTGCACTTCTTTTTTTGATAACGTGTTCTGGGTCCACTTTCGTATGAAGTACCTGAAACAGAAATACTTATTTTTGTCTGGTATTGGTAGATAATTCAAAAAATTTGACGGTCTATTGGATCACAACAAAATTCGATCTCTCTCCATCCTTTCGTTATCAATATTTTGACGGTGTCTTTTTTATGGACGAATAAGGGAATAAGTTTATTCAACGGGAAAGCCAAATTTAACCTACCGAGTTCAAAATTATAAACTCCTGGAAGGTAATTACATTCTTAATCAAAAATATTTACCTGTTGTGAGCAACAATCCGTAGTAAGGTCACGACAGGTGAGAGAAATCCGAGATGAAATATTTGATGTAAAAATTATTTTGTGGTCACTATTTATGGAAAAAATTGTATAGAGAAAACGCATACTATTCAACATTTCGTTATAATGAAACCCGACAAATTGGGTCAAGAGTGCCTATTATAGAAATTCTTTTACAATTTCACTGATAATTTAGTTAAATCAAGGATCGATTCAATGAATGCATTTGTTGCTATATTCGTAATTGTCTTTTATCGGCTTTTCTTTAAACTATGCAAGAGAAATATATTTTTTTAATAATAATTGATAGCCTGTTAAAAACACCTCAATAATTCTAGATCTATGATTAGTCTAAATTAACATTATTACAAACTAATACACAAACACTCTGAAAGCTTGGGAAAACCCTTTCAAGCGGAAATCTACGCAATAAGAAAGTGCGCCCAGTTCAATATTAAAGGATACAGAAAACAAAGGATTATCATAATGTCGGATAGTCCAGCAGCCATTAAAACCTGAAAAAGCTCAAAATAGTGGAGGAAGAAGAATGCAGATTTTGTGGAATGGAAGAAGAAACCTCCATCCACATACTTTCCAACTGCAGAGCACTTCAGAATCCTAGAGCACAGCACCTGGGAGATTACTGGATAGAAGAGGAACATTTGCCTAAGTTGAAGCCTGCAGACATCCAAAAATTCCTTCAGGAAATAGGATTAAAGGAACTACTAGTTTCTGAGACTCTCCTCAGAAACTGAGTAGAAGTAAGGGGGCACAATCGATCTTTTAGGTCTGTTTGAATGTTACCCCAAATTACATACAACTAATACACAATGAGTCACATGAGTCACACAGGCTTTTAGAAAAAATAAGTATAACCTTTCGTAACTGCTGGTCTTAACAACGAGAACAAAAGTCTATGGTTTTGGTGCAATGACCCAGTTAAACAAATTGTGTAATATAAAAAATCATCTGTCACATAGGATGAATAATTGATACAATTTTACGTCACATTAAAAACTAGTTTCTAGATTTTTGATCTGATTAATTGGTTAAAATTCCCCATGACAGTCAATTAGGCTCAAACCAACTGCACTAAGCTTTTCAATTATTTACACATATTATGTCATACAAAAATATAGTTGAAATTACGTAAGAGAGTCTACTGTGTGATGAGGATAATCATCAGGGAAGTATTTTAAAGTTAAGACGAGTTTTCAAAGTAAGAAAGTTTATGAATTTTTTTAACGTAAAAAATATAAATTATATAGTCGATTGTTTGTTGTATACTATTATTTAAATGCCCATGAATAAACATTATACAGTACTTAGAAAAATTACGTCAAATTGCATGTATATATGTATAGGGAAGTATGTTTGAGCTTGAAGATTATACTACTAAGACCTTATAATATAAGTGTTTCGTGATTTAGAAAACCTCGCGGTAAATTATTTTAAAAACAACCAGCATGATAATCTTCAATTAAATAATGTTTACATTTAAATAATTACCCTTCAAGGATGTTATCACAAATTATTCTTTAGTTCATATTTTTACAAAAAAATTTATACAATTGTTCATCTTGTAATTTATCTTTCCAGCATTGTATTTGTTTATATTTGTATACGTGAGTAACTACTGGGGTTAAATAAAAAATAAAGTAATAAGTTTTTCGTCTGAGAAAGGAAGCGAATATTAAAAATCATCAGTAATTCGCATGTCAATTATCATAAACTTTCATTAATTTTGTTTCCCATTATTTATTTCATCACCATTGTGATAATATGAAACGAGCTCTTATTTTCATTTGTTAATTAAGCAAGTCAAGAGCTAATTTTTAAGCGAAACAAGAACAAAAACCGGTTGAACATTTCGTTTTTCTTGCAATATCAGGTAGTAGCACTTCAGACAAGACCGGACATTGGACCTTGCAGAGTGCAATATAAGCCGATAGTTATATAACAAGTTGCATAATGATACAGTCAAGGATATTGACAATTCCTTTGAAGAAATATCGCTTTACATCCTAGCATAGATATCAAACAATTAGGATAAAAATTGCAACAAAATTTTATGCTCAGTTGATGAAGTTAAAAACGAGCAGAATCTGTTCTAGTTTTCAAATTTTTGAATGTAATAATTTAAAGCCCTCTGTTAGTTACACAATTAAACTGTAATAATTGTAAAAGTACTAAAGTGTTTTATTTCCAAATAGGTACCTAGTTATAATTTTACATAACACAATATTTATTGTTTCAACAATAGTTCTCATGAAATTGTAATACAAGAAAAGAAACATTGTCTACTATGTGAATTATTTCTAAAAGGTCGGCATTGTTTACTAATATACCATGAATGTGTATTTACACGGAAGTAACCCAAGTTCATTTACAAATAAATTAGAGATTTATTTATGAATAATTCTAATATTCTCGCACATCAAGAAACTTATTAAATTAGCAGCGGCGTGCCTACGAAAAAACTTAAGCTAGTGGAGAAGGAAGAATTTAGATACAGACTTCTATTATTCTAAAACTTCTTTCCTGAGAAACTGTACGTCAGGTCCCGCGAGAGTCCCTGCTTTAATTTTAAGCAAAATATTTACAATTTTCCCAATCTTTATCTTTTTATTTTGAAATATTTTTGTCTGAAACTCGCATCCCAATAACAGATATGCAGAATTAATGATGAAATATTAATATTTATGAGTCAATCACTTGTTTGTATCTAACTAAACGTATTTATTTGAACTTGATGATTAATTTCCAATAATAAAACCAAATGTAGTCAAATCTGGGGTTGCCAATGTTAGAAAGAGAAATTTCCAATAATCAATTACCCACGTTATCAGGATAGCATCATAAGTTTTTATCCAGGTTTTCTTATGATTTATCATTGGAATAGTTGTTAATCGACACACACTTCAATACACAAAATCACCAAACTGAGTTATACATATTTTGAAAACTAAAATAATCATAATACACAAAAAAGTAACAACAAACGCGTTTTATTAACAATATTTCCAAAATTAACGAAAAAAAGCGCTATCCCAATAAAAACCGTTCCTGGAACGTGCACTTCACTGGATTCCATTTCTAGTAGACTATCATATCGTTAGAATATTTTATTTCACATTTTACCAGAGATGTGATCTACTACGAATGGACCTTAATAAAATTTGACAACAAAGTTTTGTAGTCTTAAACTTCAAAATATTATTGATTGTCTAGTTGTCATATTTTTTTCGTTGTGTCAGATAGGGACCAAAAATTATTTCATTACTAGTTAGAATCTTGACAACGGTACCTGGAACGCTACCGAAACGTCGAAATAAAAAACATTATTGTGGTTTGATAGGAACTTACACAAGATAATAAAACCAAAAAAGTAATATTACAGTGATACCAATTACCAATGTACCTAGCAATAAATAAAGTGAGTAATAATCATAGAAATATAGGTTTTCACGTAACTAAGGCGTGGAAGAAGGTACATTTCATATTGGCCATGGAAAGTTTATGCATATTCAAAGAATGTTGTGAACAAAGCAATACCACTCAAAGACATGAATACCAAATGTTTTTATTATAATACTACTACTAGGTGCGTGGAATATGAAAAAATAATACTTTCATTGAGAAATATATTCTTCAGCAGCAAGGTCGTAATGATAGTAACAGAAATTTTGAGTACAGCAACAAATTTGAAATTAACAACTCGAAAAATAGACGAAATTTTATCAGATTTAGTAGCTTTCTATAATAGAAAAGTATTGAATATACCTAATAATCCTATGCCAGGCAGTGCATGAAAATATTTTGTGACAATTATCATAGAAATCGTTGTGTGAAAATTGTTATTAACTTTCTTCTCTCTTCTCTTCTCGAACATACAAATTGTTATTGTAAATTGGAATATTGTCTGATTAACACTAATTAATTAAAGGTTTTATTTATAAAAAAAGTTGGCAACGCTCTATTTCTACATCACGGATGGAGTATCCTATAGGTAGGTGAAAAATTTTTGCTTGTTTTGAAACCCCATAAAATGAAATCAAATTCAAGTTTTTCAAAACCCGTCTCATTTTATGGCCAGTTTTATGAAAACCCTAATATCTCGGGAACCTTAAGGTTTGCAAGGTTCTAATCCATGCCATTCGATTCAGAATTGAATTTTCTATAAAAAGAGGAATTTTCTACATCGAAAAACCTTAGATATGGATTTTAGAATTTTCAGGTTTTGAACATTTTTCCACAACATAATTCGCGAAGACTCATAATTTTCAAAATTCCTCTTTTTATAGAAAATTCAATTCTGAATTGAATGGCGTAGACTAGAACCTTGCAAACCTTGAGGTTCCCGAGCTATTAGCCAATATGTGAAGAGATGTCAAAAAGTCAGACTCCAGGTTTTCATAAAACTGGCCATAAAATGAGACATGTTTTGAAAAACTTGAATTTTATTTAATTTTATGGGGTTTCAGAACAAGCAAAACTTTTTATCAAGAATAACATTTTTCACTAAATTAATATTTAAAAATTTTTCTCCTATAGGATACTCCATCAGTGGACACGCTGTATGTGCATATCGAAAAACGAGAATGACGAAGTTTGTAAAGTTGCTGTCGACGATGTGTACCTAAGTACTTAGTGCTCATTCAAATTATTTCCGCAATAAATAAATAAAATGCAAGGTTGTGGAAGCAATTAAATAAATTTCAAGATGCTGGGGCACCTATTGAATAATTTCTGAGATCCACCGGGTTACCTTTCTTAATCAGACACCCCGTATAATATATAATCGAGTTCAATATAACTACACAGAGAAAACTAATAGGTATGTCCAATATTATTTGTAATAGTTTTGATACACAATAAATTATTCTGTGGTTTTAAACTACCAGAAAAAAGGGATCAAATTTACTTTTTGAAAACCTCGTAGTACCTAAAAAAGTAAATTAAACTACGAATTTTAAATTTTTTCATGTGGCTGTTATCACCAAAATACATAATATGTAGGTACTTCTATTAAAAGTAAATCAAACAAAATGAAAAGAGAGGTGAAATATGTGTACCTAAATGTTACTGAATTGTTTATTTTGTTACTATCAGTTGAAATTGTTTTTGCCATAATCGTACTAGCAGCAGTAAATTTATTAGACACATTTTACATAATATATCTGTCTTAAAATATTGCTTGTGATGATAATAACAATAATAATTCTTGTAATAAATAACTAGGCCAGACATTTAAGTTATTTAAAAAAACGGAACAAAACGATTAGACTAAGTACGAGTTAGTAATCAAACAATTTGTCTCAATAATTGCGAGCTAAAAATAAACTTTTAAACCAAAAGTGTGATGTTTATAAATATTTGAAAGTCATATCAACCTCATGATGTTTAGGATGCTGATGATTACAAAGTCTCTGCCCAGAAGCACAAGTAATAACAATATAAAAAACAATCACTAAATAAAGAAAACTATGAGAGTTCCATTCAAGTTTATTCACCATTCTTGCGGAAAAACAACGAAAACGGCAAAATAAAACATTCGCCTTTGTGAGGTTAGGTTGATCGTACACAGATACAATTTTCAAAGCTCACATCAGATCAGTGCCCTGCGTCGCGTCAGAAACAAAACTGATGAACGGACGGGTGGAACGGTCGAAACGTAAACGTAAACCACCGTAGTCGGAGAAATAGCCACAACCACAGTACGAGCAACTAAATAGAAAACGTGATGCCTAGAGACTAGAGAATTGCGAAGCTTTATGACCGATTGTATCTCGAAGTTTTTTAACTGATCGCGCAGCTGCTCACGTTATTTGATAAAAAATATTTAGTTTTTCGTTCTTCGATTGTCCCCCTTTTGGTATTGGTATTGGGTAAAATTTTAGCAGATGACCAAGATATATAAAAAACCGGGCAACATCCAGATTCCAGACAGAGTTGAAAAAGGGAACAAACAGAGAAAAATGCATAATGAATTTTTATATTCATGGCATTGTGTTTTTCTATTAATAAATTATATGAGAAGTGAATCAAGCAACAAAAATAATATTGAAAATAAAAGATTAGAAAGGACAGAATCATGGCAGTAATAACAAGCCCCCCTCTACTAAATGTGTAAGGGCTGCTGATATTATCTATGGGCTGATGCACACAGATGTTTGAAAAATTAGTACAGAAGTTTAAAAGTTTTTGAAGTGCATTATCAAAAATTATATTTGCACACATCCTGATGTGTAATTAAAATTCCCTAACCAATATTAGTGAATCATTAGGTATCACTAAAATTATGAATATATGTAACTTTTCTACCATAATGATTATTCATCGATATTTAAGAGGGAAAAGAATATTCTTTGTAGTCGACCACAATGGAATACTTTTAAAATATTACGCATCTATTGATACAAACAAAACTGCATATAGATGTTTCATTTATATTATATTGAATCTACAACTTCCTGTGGTCTGATGCTTCCTGCATGCCTCCTTATTGTGAACCAACAAAAAATAGATCAAATAAATAAACCTACCTAAAATATTATGTGCAGACTTACCCATATTCCATTACACAACCACAAAATTATGAGACCAGTTCACATTTTAAATATATAATATAATATAATGCACAACATAATTTTGAATTCAAAATGACGCTAGCAAATTTTAACTGTCAACCACAGCTGTCACTGTCAACCTTAGTAAAGACCACAGAACTAAAAGCCTGTGGTAAAGAGTGAAGTGCGCAGAAGTAGCAAAAAGAGCACTGTCGCGAGTTAAAAATTTTTGTTAAACTACTACTGATAATATAATTTATTATTATACTAGACAGAGCATTAACCTAATGCTCATTCTAGTTTATTAAAAATATTACTTTATTATAACCAACGTATGCCAGTGCCAAAAACGTATAACGTATTCCCCAAACACATAGGCAACCAATATTTCACTACTAGGACTGCTCTACTTTAATTTCATTTTCTAAGTGGTTTTGTGATAGTTGGAACGATTAATTGGGCAAGGAACAATAAAAAAATGTTTTAGAAGCATTTTGGTTAAGTTTGATGTGATTCCAATTAATGAAAATACCAAAAAAGCTGTTACATTTGGAAGAGCTGGTTTGGATTTTGTTAGAAATAGATGGAATAATCAAGGGGTAATTACAGTGAAGCAATGTCGAACGCGATTAATACTTGGATGGGTGACCATTGGGTCGTAGGCCCGTACAGCCTGTAGTGAATAGCAGTATATCACAGCTCGCATGCATTATACCAATGGGTACGAGGTATAATGGGCCCTGTAAAGAACCCTACCACTGGTGGTAACACTAATGGGTTTGGTAAAATTTTCAGTTAGGGATAGTGTTCTCCAGGCGTCGGTGATTAGCCTCAGTCGAAGAAATAGACCGACGATAAATAACAAAGGAAAAAATCCAACTTTATTAACTATTTGAAACCATTACAATCAATTTAAACAATAAATTATCAAAAACAAACAGCACAATTCTTTTTTAAAAGGAACACACCTCGGAAAACCATTTTTTGCTTATAGAACAATTCTCATTAACACAATGTGGGCATCTATTTAAGAACTTACGAGACACTGGAACCTTTTCTTTCAAGTGATTCTTTACGATGTCAGAAAGCGCTTCTATAAACATGGGATGGTCATTGGGAGCTGGCACCCTTCTTATTACTTCAACACCAATCTAAAACAATTATACATTTATTTTCAATATCAATGACAAGCATTTAGACAAACCTCTTTTGCCAAGTCTTGACAATACTCGATATCTAGCTCATGAAGAGTTTCGATGTGTTCATTAACAAATGCAATAGGAACTACGACAAAAGTTTTTTTCCCTTGCTTTACATAGCCTTTGATTGCTTCATCCGTCATTGGTCCCAACCATTTTAAAGGACCTACTTTGGACTGCCATACTAATTGGTATGGGTGCAAAAAGTTCAATTCTTTCATTACTTGATGGACAGTTGCTCCAACTTCTGAAGGATAAGGATCACCACGATTTACAGCCTAAAATATGCATTTTATGAAAAAATAACAGAACTATTTGCTTGTATTTACCTTAAGAGGTAGGGAATGTGCAGAAAATAAGATGATAGCCTCCTTTCGCTTATCTTCTGGTATTTGTTCAAGTTCTTTCTTAATATTATCAGCAAAGCACTTAGCCAATGATGAATGTATAGGCCATCTATCAATAATAGATAGTGTCAGACCATTAGATAAGCCCCTAAAATTAGCATAAATAAATACAGACTGAATAAAAAGAAAATAAAGTGCAGTTACTTCTTTTTCAAATTTCTATAAATTTCATTAAAACTGGAACCTGTAGTAGCACAACTGTATTGTGGATACTGCGAAAATATAACAGCATGTTCAACTCCATCTCTGAAATATTAATAGGTATATTAATAAAATTGAATATCCTTAAAATTTTCACTACTAACTTTTCTATTTCTGCAAAAGCATCTGCTGAAAATGGTGGAACATATCTAAAGGCAACATAAGGCTTGTGAGGAGCAGATTCTGGACAATACTGATCTAACTTATCACACAAAAGTTTACCCTGTAGCTTTGTCCATTTTAGAATTGGTGAACCTCCTCCTATTTCTTCATACTTCTTTTTTACTTCAGGAGTTCTACGTTTAGCTATCCAAGGTCCTAATTGACTAAGAAATACAATTTATATTATTATAATAAATTATGAGCTGAGAGCAGAAGTTCTATAAAGCTCATATAATATGTATGTCCTGTATTCAGACTGTATCTAGTTTTATACATTTCTTTTCTCAACTTACATGGGTGTCCCCGTAAACGAATATCAGGAATTGAAGTTAAAATAGGTTACAAATTAGCACCAAACAAGTTAAATAATACAATCACGTCACCTCGTTGTCTCTTTCACTAAAATACCTTAGTTTAGATGTAGCTAGGACGTATTCAGACGCAAGAAAGTCTTGTGGCTAACTTTTTTTTCACTAATATTGGGACGATGATTTTGAATATTCAAGTTAACTTACTCTTGAGCTATGGGGAGTTGTATCATATCTCTGTCAGTCATTATTCTATGCAAATAATCGTGCACTTGGTCTGTCTTTTCTGGACCACCCATGTTAACCAAAATTATTCCTGTTTTTGGTTTCGATATACTTGTAGAGTATTCTCTTAACCCTGCTGATGTCTGTCCTAAAACATATTTTTCTAGAAAACTGTATTGTTAAAAAATAGATAATTATACTTAGTAGAGTTATAAAACGTGGTAGCATGGTGACTTTGTACTTTTTTATTCAAAATTCAAATTATAACAGTTGTTTACTAATTTATATTTATACTTCAAATATTTCCAGAGTTATGTGTCAATTCTGTTCTGTTAACTGTCAGTGTCAACACCACAGGCCATAGATATAGACCAATTGATTATTGAAACGACATTCTCATGGAATAGCCATGATGTAATGTGTATTGCATATACTTTAGGTTTCGAATATCTTTTAATTTTTCAAAAATATCTTTCCTTTATAATTACTCTGAACGGCCAAATTTATTTTTGTAAGAAAAGTATTTGGAGAAAGTCTTATATCAGTTTTCTTTTGCCAAATAAAAATATTTTGGTAACGGAAGAAAACACTAGATAAAAGTTAAAACCCACAATATTTATAATATAATTACAAACCATTTTAATATTTAAATGAGACATTAACCAATTTGCTTGTGCTACTTTTTAATTTTATTCTTTGAATATATATGACGTCAGACTTTTAAAACTAGTTAGGCAATGGTTATTCATTCATTTAAGTTTATAAGAAATATATACTGAAAGTAGGTTTTCCCTAAATTATGTGTAATATAATAGATTGAGTCTGAGATAAATATTATATCATGCAATACTTTTTGTCTGTATAATTAAAGTTTTGTTCACAACTCTCAAATTTATTATATTCTTAAGATTTAACCGCTTGTCTACCTATGTATCCTCATATATTTATACCGATTAGGTACTAGTTATTTAAATAAGCTTTAGGGTTTAGGAAGATTGAGAACTGAATTAATTCGCAATTAGTAATAGGTACCGGAAAATTCAAATCATTTATAAAAAATAATGAAAGACCAGCGCGTTTTATGATGATTTCATTAAAAATTGCAAAGTTCACTCAGGATTTTGCGATTTATTAATATTAGATTAGATTATATAACACTTTATTTATCTGGTTACAACAAAAGAGATCCATCATCCTGTGTGAGTAAGCCATATCGTGTAAGTGATTACAAAAGAAATTATACCTAGTCTAATCACACGGTTTTGATTACCGCATCGGGTCCGGGTTCGAATCAAGTAAATTCGTAAACAAATCATTAGGAGAAATTCTTAATTCTGAACGAAAGTAAAAATATGTTTCAAGTGGGAGAGATGAAGAAAGAAGGGAGTTACTAAAGCAGTCACTTTCTTTGGATTTGATTCGTCTTTACTACGCAAATTTGGGTCACACGATAACTTTCAGTGTCTTGTATGTGAGTGCATGTGGTATTGGTACTGTTTGTTTTTGGATTTACTTTAGGATGCATTTTAGGATGCGCTTTTGGATAATACCCATTGGTAGGTACGCACATTTTTTTTAAATTATCAGAATATTATACTGGCTTAAAATTCTATTTTACGTTCATGTCAAAAAAATGTTTATTATAGTTGTATGACAATAATATTCATAAGGCTTTGCCATAGACAAATTAATTTCTCTATGGGCTTTGCTTGTTTTTAGTTTTGTAGGTATACTATAGTGGAGATAGCACGAAATTACTTGTGGAATAAATACGTTTGTTTGCGTTTTTTTGTAAGTTACTGTTCTAAACTATTCCAGTAAAGGTGTTATATTTTAGTAAGATGCTAGTAAAAATAATAATATGCTTATTTTAATTTTTAATTTAGAAAATCTTGATAGGTGCATACTTTTTAAAACAGATTTTTGCGATAAATCAATTTTCTTATTAAAATGACAGTTTGTTCGAGAAATAAATAAAAGTAATATAGGTATTTTTGGATCAGTTTTGTGAACATTATCACCTATATAGGTAGGTAGGTACTGCCGATCGAAAGTTGATATGAAATACTTCCTTTCTATTTAACAAGGAATATAAATTAAAAAGAAAACAATGGGTTTGTTGATACTCTTCATCTCTGATTTATTCATTAACACCAAGGAGTACATTTTTCACTTTCTCTAGGTTTACATAAAATTGATTAGTTCAATCAGTAATTGAGCGTAGAATTTTTGCGCTGTCATTGTTCTATCATTATAATACCTTTATCGTTTTCACAAAGCTTAAAATTGATCAAAAAAATTATTGATTAGATCCCTGCAATTATTAATTGGTACAAGATTAATATAATATCCACTACTATTATCTAGATAGGATCATTAATTTTAACTTCTTCTATAAAGCTGAACTGAGCAGTTCACCGGATATTCTTACTTTTTACCGCTGTAAGTCTTGGAAATATTTTAATATTTCGATGAAGAAATATACTCAAGATTATATGATTGCGTAATAAAACTTTTTGGTCGTGCATAACTAGAGGCACTGTTGTTGATGTTGTTACAGTGTCAAGGTAGCACAAAACGGTTTCACTTTCACCGAAGTTCGACTCGAAAGGAACGTCAACATCCGTTTATTCGATCATTGATCATTCCATTAACGTATCCTACAAATTTCAACATTAATATTATTGGAAATTACGCTCCCAAACCGTTTTAAACCAAAATAATATAGGAGAACCCCGTATATCTTCAAGAATAGCATGATTAGAGCGCGTATTAAAAATTCAGCTAATATTTTTTCTTGTATAATAATTTGTAAGTAAAAATTATTTGTCTACTACACTGGTGAATTGAATTCAATTGCACTTTTGTAAAGGTAACTTTATATAATAAGTAGTAGGTAAAACATATTTTGGAATTTAATTAATTTATAAGAAAAGCGTAGAGAATAAATTAGTGAATTATATATAATAGTTTGATTCTGCTAAATTCACTTTTATAAAATAGCCCTTCCTAATTTCTCCAAGATATATCAAGCCACTCTATATTCACCACTTTCTCCTCAGTGATATATTGGCTGCTTGCATTTAATTACAAATTCATAAATTTGCCTAGACGTATTTATATTATCCTTATCATCGGAGTAATAATTTTTTTTTAGAAAGTCAATGGACTACGAGTGTCTATCATCTTAATTAACTTTCGATAGGTTTAAATTCATTTTTTTTTGTACTTTCTAGGCTTTAACAAAGCAATAAACATACATATTATAATAAAGGTAATGTGTCAACGATAGTGGTGATTATACAGCATGTCCACGAAATGGAGTATCCTATAGGGGAAAATTTTTTAAATATTAATTTAGTGAAAAATATTATTCCTGATGAAAAGTTTTGCTTGTTCTGAAACCCTATAAAATGAAATAAAATTTGAGTTTTTCAAAACCCGTCTCATTTTATGGCCAGTTTTGTGAAAACCTGGAGTCTGACTTTTTGACATTTCTTCACATATTTGCTAATATCTCGGGAACCTTAAGGTTTGCAAGGTTCTAGTCTACGCCATTCGATTCAGAATTGAATTTTCTATAAAAAGAGGAATTTTGAAAATTATGAGTCTTCGCGAATTAGTATAAGTTTCTAAGGTTTTTCGATTTTCCTCTTTTTATAGAAAAATCAATTCTGAATCGAATGGCGTAGACTAGAACCTTGCAAACCTTAAG
>CAJUYH010000997.1:19656-32047 GCA_910591685.1 Galerucella tenella | reverse complement strand
TCAATTCTGAATCGAATGGCGTAGACTAGAACCTTGCAAACCTTAAGGTTCCCGAGCTATTAGCCAATATGTGAAGAGATGTCAAAAAGTCAGACTCCGGATTTTCATAAAAGCAAAGCTTTTTATCAAGAATAACATTTTTCACTGAATTAATATTCCGTGGACACGTTGTAGATGACGGGAAACAATTATGATGTATACAAATATCGGATTTTTGTTTATTGTTTCAGGTAAATTATCCATATTGTGTTTTTTGTTTCCACTGACCTCAGAATATTCAGGAAGGGAATACTATGATCCTCGCTTCACCGTCCAAAACAATCCAAGATGGGTGCGAGCGCCACAACAAGAGCCACATTTCTCACAAGCGTACTCGCAGCCGTTTCCACACAGACCAATAACACCACAATACCATCCTTACCAACCCAATCACCAAAGGATGAATGTAGATCGAAATTTCCAATACAGGAATATTGATAGACAATATCAGGGAAATGGCGACGCTGAATCGGGAAGACACTTTAATCCCGAAACAATTTATAAGATTACCGAAACTCTAGGAGCTCTGAATACCGTGGGAAGGTATTTGGTGAATATGACAAGAGGAGAAAACGGACGAATTTCTTCAGATGTGCCAGGTGCTTTGTATACACTTAGTAAAAATGTTTTGGGGAGGAATGTCACGGATACTATAGCTCCTTTCGTTAGAGAGGCTTTGCCGGTTATTGTTGACAAGGACGAAGACAAAATCAAAAAAGAAAAGGTTAAATATCAAATTAGCAGCACTAATATAAATCCAACTAATAAAATTGATCAAAATGAAGATACAAGGAGTTGTACAACGCCTGAGGGAACAGATGGGTAAGTACATTTTTTTACATCACAGAGTAGATTTAAAAATTAGGTAGACCTAATTCAATGAATAATATTTTCATATGACAGTTTTTAATATTTAAAGAATATTGTGACATTGGGAATCTAATAGGCACAGCTCGTGATTCAGATAGATATTTAAAAGTTATTATTTAATGAAACAATTAACATTATACTAAGAAAAATTTATTTTCCAGTTATTGTGACGATCTGAGTAACTGTCCACAACTTTTACTTAATCTTGGAAACCTACGTCAATCCCTTTGTTTCAAAAGTCTTTTCGAACCAGGAGTTTGCTGTCCCAAATCCACAGTACTTGTTCCAGTTGCTCATACTCATCCAAGTGTACCAACGACATCTTTCACCACCACCACAACAACAACAACAACAACTACTCCACGACCAGTTACATTTGCCGCTATCTATTATAATACAGAAAAACCGCAACAACTTACACCTGTTGGTATTTCAAGTAATGGAAATAGTACCATTATTACAAGTATACCGAATCCTTCACCTTCCGTTATTGACAACTACGTGGATCCAGAAGGTAAAAAGACAAAAACGTTTACTATTCATTAAACATGAAATTACAGTCTTTGATTGTATAAGCCCTACTAGATCTTTCCAATGGTCAGATCTTCTCTTTTTCTCAGCTTTACATGTTACTTCTTCAAACTGTTTTTAGATTGCGGCCAGCCTGAATCAGCTAAATTTCGTGTAGTGGGAGGTGAGGAAGCTCTTCCTGGTAGATGGCCATGGATGGCAGCCATATTCCTTCATGGATCTCGTAGAAGTGAGTTTTGGTGTGGTGGTTCCTTGATAACTGCAGTTCATGTTTTAACTGCAGCTCATTGTACGAGAGATTCAAAACAGAGGCCGTAAGTAACCAAAATGTTTGGTAATAGGATGGTTTTACTGCTTGTAATGAACGATTTTCAGATTTTCTGCTCGCCAATTCAGCGTTAGACTGGGAGACATAGATTTAAAGAGAGACGATGAACCTTCAGCTCCGGTAACCTTCAAAGTATCAGAAATCAGAGCCCACAAACAATTCTCTAGAGTGGGATTTTACAACGACATCGCTATATTAAAATTAGACAAACCCGCTAGAAAATCTAAATACGTCATACCTCTTTGTTTACCTCCTCCAGAACTGAGGAATGAAAAATTTGCCGGTAGAAAAACCACTGTGGTAGGTTGGGGTACTACCTATTACGGCGGAAAGGAGAGTACTGTACAAAGACAGGCACTGTTACCTGTTTGGAGAAACGAAGACTGCAATGATGCTTATTTTCAGCCTATTACTTCGAATTTTATTTGTGCTGGGTACTCGCAAGGTGGAACTGATGCTTGTCAGGTAAGAAAATCAACAATCTGTTTTTTTATAACCAAGCTCTTTTTGTGTTTGTACCTACCCTATGTGATTGTTACTCTTACCACGACAGCTCCATGAGTTTATTAAAAAATAATAAAGAAATTCGTCATTTTTATCCTCGAAAATTTCTACTTACCACGTTACCAGGATGAGCTGCAATAAAAGGTTGTACGTTGGAAATTTATAAAAGCCATCTTCAACAAACATACAGAGCAAAAAATTAATGCTTCATACAATAATTTGTTTGTTGTTTGGGTAAATCTGATAAAAAATATTTCTATGTTAATTCCCTTAATATTTGGAAATATCAATTCAAAATATACTCATACATCATGTAAATCCTGAATTGGATGGTGATCACTAGAACCATTACCTAAAAAAGTCTTTCGAGTTATGAGTATCTTTTTTTTGTCTCTAATTTTTTTGGGAATCCTCTTCTTATAGAAAATTCAATTCTGAATCGAATGGCGTAGACCAGAACCTTGCAAACCTTAAGGTTCCCGAGATATTGGCCAATATGTGGAGAAATGTCAAAAAGTCTCCAAAAAACTGGCCATAAAATGAGACGGTTTTTGAAAAACTTGAATTTTATTTCATTTTATGAGGTTTGAGAACAAGCAAAACTTTTTATCAAGAATAACATTTTTCAATAAAATTAATATTAAAAAATTTTTCACCTATAGGATACTCCATCCGTGGACACGCTGTATAACCATGAATTCTCGAAGAATTAAATATATGCTGCTTGTCGTTTCTGTCTATTTTGTAAAGTTCATTCCTAACGTCCCACAGGCATTCATGTTTAACATATTCTTCTACAAACTTTAAGATGGTATTCTCCGACCACCTTGCCGCCCTTCTGGGCGGCCTCAAATTGGACGCTGCCGGAAGGATTAAGCTTATATTTGATCAACCGGGTTTCGGCCTGGGCTTTCTTGTTTTTATTTTAGTTTTCTATTTCTTATCTTCTGATATTTTTATACATAGTTACACTTTGATCAACCGGGTTTGGGCCTGGGTTTTCCTGTTTTTTTTAGTTTTCTATTTCTTATTTTCTGATATTTTTATACATATAGTTACACTTTGATCAACCGGGTTTGGGCCTGGATTTTCTTGTTTTTTTTTAGTTTTTTATTTCTTATTTTCTGATATTTTTATACAGTTACACTTTGATCAACCGAGTTTGGTCCTGGGTTTTCTTTTTTTTTTTAGTTTTCTATTTCTTATTTTCTGATATTTTTATACATAGTTACACTTTGATCAACCGGGTTTCGGTCTGGGTTTTCTTGTTTTTTTTTTAGTTTTCTATTTCTCATTTTCTGATATTTTTATACATAGTTACACTTAGATCAACCGGGTTTCGGTCTGGGTTTTCTCGTTTTTTTTTTTAGTTTTCTATTTCTCATTTTCTGATATTTTTATACATAGTTACACTTTGATCAACCGGGTTTGGGACTGGGTTTTATTGTTTTAGACTTCTATTTACTTGACTCGACCGTTTACTCGACTCTGCCAATCAGCTCGACTAAAATGAATGTGTTCAAACGTGTCAAGTACTAAATTACTAAACTACTGGCTGCGTCTGAACCGGCCTTTACTTCCGGTTCTAGAAAGTTGATTTTCGAAAATTACATGCAATTTTCCTTTTATATGAAATTCACATTATACATTCTGTCAAACCAAAGAATACAGAATAAAAATATAAGATGTTTCACTTCACTTTTCTCTAATTCCCCCTGTATAGCTTAAAATAAAATAAGCTTGTCGAACTTCTCTGGTATCTACCGGTCTCGTTATTGACAACAAAAGCGAGTCGTAAACATAATTTATGAGAATTGAACCAAACCGCCCTGGAGTGAAACATCTTATATTTTTATTCTGTAATCTTTGGTCAAACTTAGCCTGTGGTGGTTCAGATAACGATGCATGCAAATGTTTCAGGGTGATTCTGGCGGGCCGTTGATGGTTCATTGGAATGCCCGTTGGGTGCAAGTTGGAGTTGTGTCCTTCGGTAACAAATGCGGCGAACCAGGCTACCCCGGAGTGTACACGAGAGTAACGGAATACATAGACTGGATAGATGAAAATACACGGACGTAGAACGGCTTTATTATTTTGTTTATATATGCTCATGTTACCAGTGATACAAATTTCGTGATTAAGTTAATTTTGTACTGTATAGATTATAATTATTATAAATTATTATTTAAGTAAGTCATTTATTTGTGATATATAAATACACACATACACATTCTTAATGTTCTTATACAGGCTTTACATCTAATTGAAATAAAAGGAAATAATCCAATTTACAATGGTTAAAATTTATTAAAAAAAAAATATTAGGAATAAATTATGAATTATATTTACAGACACACAAAAGTTCTAGCTCGACTTTGAGGAATATGCCCATAAAAAGCGAACCTCAAAACTTTTTAAAAATATTCGCAGCTTTTTATATTTATATATATATATATATATATATATATATGTATATATATATATATATATTCGCAGACACCCTCGTATAACGCGCTTAATAGGAAATATATATGGTAAATATTTTTCCGTTGAGCTCATCTGGTTTTATTTCAAACTTCTATTTATTCAATTAATAACCATTCGTACCGCTATATTAATAAAAAAAAATTAAAATATATTTACAAGCACCCATTTACTGGACAAAACAAAATTAAACCATTAAGAATTTTAGTTACAGTGCTTGTAGTACTGCATTTTAGACTCAAGCTGACCTGTATAGTCGTTCATCTTTTTTATCAACCCTTGTAATTGTCTCTCTAGATTTTCTATGTCATACAACTGTCCGCTGTCCTCTAATTTTTGAATATCCTCTTGTGTCTTGGTGACTTTCGCCACTAAAGTTATAGATTTTTTAAACAACTCACTAGCACGCTCCTTGGTCACCTTGACGTTATTCAATTTCTTTGCCAAGTCGTTCGTTGCTTTGTTATACTTATCTTGCAGCACCCCAGATTCTTCTTTAGTTTTCTGAGCGTTCTTCTTTATATTCACCGATTCTTCTACGACCCTATTTGCGAAAATGCCGTTATCCGTTATATTTCTTTGTAGGTCTGTCAATTTGTCTTTGAGGACGTGGATGTCTCCATCTATACGGTTTGTTAGATTCTGGGCAGATTCAGTTTTGTTACCGATCTGAAAAATACAACGTTAGCTCCATTTTAATCAACTTTTAAAGTATTTGTGTTCTCACCATGTACAGAATATCCTCCACAACTTTATAGTCTTCCCATGCTTTGTCTATAGCATCTTCAGCTTCCTTTTGCGCGTCCTGTGTTTTATTCAATACGTCATTTACATCTTCCGCTTCCTTCAACAATTTCGTGGCATTATTCCTGAAACGGAAATTGATCTCAAACAATATTCTTTTAATTGGTCTTGAACTGCAAATGGCACAGGTATTGGGCGGAGTGGAATTCAATGAAACCTCTGGCGGAAAAAATTTTAACTGTTGCACAATCAAAGAAAAAGCAAAAGTTTTACAAAACACACACTGAAAACAACTGAAACAGCAAAATAAAACCACTTAAATAACAAAGGGCTTATACGGCAGCTGATTAGCTTTACTCGTTACTGAGGTGACAGATGACATTGACATTTCAGAGCGCCATCTATCGAATTCTACTTTTCCCAATACTCCAAAAAACCTTAGAAATTACACCTTAGGCAATCTTAGTTTACTTACTTTGCATATTTCGCAATTTCCTTCAGTTCGTTCACTTTGGCCAAATCACCTTTAGTATCTTCGATGATGTAATCAGTATTTGTTAAGCGATCTATGGCGCTCTTAATATTGTCAGCGAGTTGCCTAACTTCTTCAGGCGTTTTTTCGACGTTCTTCTTTAATATCTACAAAATATTGAATTGAAATATTTTCCAAATGTTAATAGGGTACAAGCATAAATTTTGCTATTGGTGGGAATTGGGAATTACGTCATAAAGATGGATGCCCCATCCGTTGACGTCACTCCATTTGTTTACGTTCTTATTCGTGTATCACGCTCTGAGTTTTTGTGACCTAATTTGTTTCTGAAAACTTTAAAAATGGATAAAGCCGAAAAAAAAACTTGGTATCCCAAGTACTACATTCTTCCAGAGTGTAAATCAGCGTCTATTAAAACTCCAGACAAAATATTTCTTTCAAAAGTCTTAAAATATCCTCGGAAATATCGAATATTTATGTCCACTTTACGTCGACTTTTAGAAATTAAAAAAGGACACACAAACACGTAATGGTCTCAAACGAACATAAAAATGATATTTTTACGTCGATGAAGCAATTAATAGTTAATTAAAATACAATATAAATACAAAACTACACAGCTACACAGAACCTGATGCAATGCCGGCCATATTGACAAAAGTAAACAAATTGTATGACATCACACGTATCATCGGTAGCGTTCGGAAATCCTCAGGTGGTGGTCGGAAAGTGCATTGAAATTTGATTTTTATTTTAAAATTTGTAAGTAATTTCCAATGGATATATATATATATATATATATATTTACGTCTATAGTACCAAGTGAGGCCCGGCTACAGGAAAATTGCGGAAGAAGTGAGGACCGCGACAAAGTGAGGACCAATATACGGTCCTCACTTTGTTCATGCCTTCAATCTTCACAAATATCAATCTCTACCAAGTTAAATCACTTTAACGATGAAAAAAAAATTGACTTCATTTTGTAGGCTTAACGTCAAATCACGTATACTGTGATTCTAAATTTCGCCACAGTCGGCGCTTTTCGTTGAGTATATATTTCGACCGTGTATATTCTGAGCTTCATGGTATGGCGTCCAGCGCACCAAGTGAGGACCAGAGATCTGACAACAAGGCTGGTCCTAGCTTTGTGTGCTGTATACATAATTTCCATGAAAATAATATCCTTTTACGTTCTAAATGTTTTTTCATTGAATGACAGAAGTTGTTCGTCTCACTACCTTAAAAATGAATTATTTTCATAAACGCTTCTGAACAAAGTCCGAAAATTGCTTGTTAGTTGCTATTAATTATATTGAGAGAGTATCGCCATTACTGTTAGTACTTTAGACATGTTTGATGAATTTGATCTGTAAAACAATACCAGAGTAGCCTAGTACAAAATTTGATCAATCCGATTTTAACGTCAGTTGTAAGATTAATGGTTTTATACAGGGCTGCTAAAAAGTCTGGCTTCAAGAGATTATCGTTGAAAAGGATAAAGGGAAAGATATGAAATTTTATCACAATGAATGGGACTTCATCAAGCATATTTTGGAGCAAATGTCAAATGTTTTTGCCGTCAGCGTTCAGCATGCTGCCGACATCTCGATTTTTCCAAAAGGCAACCTAAGTATCACATAATTGCTTATTTCTTTCTCTTTTAAAAAATAATTGAACAATTGAACAATAAACTGAACTCACTCCACACTAACGCAAGACTTGCTACGTCGAATAATATGTACCTCTCAATTTATTTGTGTTAATTTGAAATTAGTAATAGTTTTGACAATTTCCACATAAATAATGATGTGGTTGAAGTTTTCAATGCCTACTATTGTTTTTTTTTCAAGAATCTACAAGATCAAATAATCAGTACAGTACAATTTATTAAAAAAAAATAAAACTGATATTTCATAAGACACAGGAAAAAATAGGCTTTTTGTGAATCATCACTCGACATTGGTTATCTGAAAAAATTCCAGGTACCGGCGGTACGCCAAGCGCTCACGTCAAAACCATTTTGGGCTTTGAAATATGCATAATTGAGTTTTATCAATCGACTCACAATTTCATATCATTATCCATTTCAAAGATTATACCTTGTTGCGAGATTCCTAAGCAGCCCTCCTCCGTATAATAACAACTGTTGGGTTTGAAGAGTTCATTGAATATTTGTTATCAACTTACAAAAAATTATCTTGAATGCAATTCAACATTTGTACTGATAGCAATCGTTTTATAAAGTAATGTGAAATAATGTTCCCACCTATAATCTAAATTTCTAGCTTTCCGTCGTAGCAACGACGACGGAAAGAATGTCTGACCAATCAGGTAAATGCCATTAAGGTATCGTAATAGCTCCTGAATCTTTCGAAAAAAAGTCATATTTGTGATTGTGAACCAGTGCGAAGCTGTGAACAGTGAAACGAAATTTTTTGCAAAGAATTGGCTTAATGATAACAAAATCTTCGAAAATTGTCTTATTCAGTTATAACGATAAATTTTCGAATTTATCTTGACCAGGACACTTTCAATGAGATTCAAATTTTTCTTATAATTTGAATAGTTTTTTCTATTCAAATCATTTGATTTTGAATCTTTTTACTAGAAATAACTGTTAAAAGAAAAGATAACTGAGTATTTTAAACACAAGTGTTAAATAAACTACCCTTTTATATCCAGCCCTTTGTTATAAACAGGTCAAATTCTAGAGAAAAAAAATTTAAACACAAAAAAGACCCTTACGCTCTCATACTTCCATTTTTTTGTAACAATACAAGATAATACCTAATGTAGCGTGTCAAATGGAAAGTACAAGCCCATTCGACGTGTACCATTGAGATTGTTTATTAATCTTACCTACTAAAATGAACTATGAAATACCCCTCAATAAACAATAATACGAGCAATAATATCTATACTGTGTCGTTATAATATAATAAAGTTCCTAAGTTTAACAATATAAATAATATATCTAATATCTACAGCATCGTTTATTTCTCAATAGGTAAGGGGCAGACCTTCCTAATAGGCCTGGTGAAAATTCCAGTCTCTGTTTTTATTTCAATAAGCCCCATCAGCCCCCGGAAAAATTTCAATTATTCTACCTTAAGGCCATCTTAGAGGAGGAATATTGTCCTCCTTTAACAATATAAGTTGATCTAATTTTAAATTTTCCGTAGTTCTTAGCCATTTTGGTCGGTTCTGTAATTGATTTAAATACTCCACCGACCACCGTTTCCAAAAATGTTGTTGGATTTTTGTGCATTTTTGCCATATTGAAAGCCGGTTTTACGGAACAGTAGTTGTATCCTTTTCTTAATACGCATCGAGACTTTCCCCTATTGAAAAATGCCCAGGAGTTAAGCACAACAAATCTCCAGGATCATTTGAGAGTGGACACAGGGGCCGTGAGTTTAGTATCGCCTCAATTTGTGCCAACACTGTACTAAATTCCTCGAATGTGAGTTTTGGTTTTCCCAATCACTCGTAGGATATGAAATTTTGCGCTTTTAACCGCCGCTTCCCAAATTCCCCCCCAATGTGGCGATCGAGGTGGAATAAATTTCCATTGTGTACCCTTATTTACAAAAAAGTCCACAATATTATTTTCATTTCCTTTATTTTTAAAGAATACATATAGCTCGTGTAGCTGATTTCTAGCGCCTAAGAAATTTGTCGCGTTGTCGCTATAAATTATTTTTGGGTTACCTCTTCGTGCAATAAAACGCTTAAATGTTAACAAGAATGCTTCACATGATAAACTTGTCACTAACTCTAAATGAATACATTTAGTAACCATGCAAATAAAAAATACAATATATGCCTTTATACATGATGCCCGCCTTGCCCTTGAATTTTTAATAAAGAATGGACCCCCAAAAGGACATATTTTGCTTGACCCAGTGCCACGTATTCATCAATAAACCCTTTATAATTTAAAAATAAATTATTATCCTTTACGAATCGTTTTTCTAAACTTAGAAATCTTCTTTTAGCTAACGTAAAGGAATCACCCAATTTCTCATATTCGTTAACTGATTTTAGTAACATATTTACCCGAAAAGACCCATTTTCTAAAATCTTTGTGGTATTATTAAAAATATTTTCTGCAAGTTCATCTTCAGAATTTATAATGTTATTACAACTGACTTCTTCAGATTCCCAAAACTTTTCCATCATTTTATTGATCTCCGACGAACTTAATTATTATTTGCACTTAAATACCCAATAAATTCCTCAGATATATTGCCCGCAATAACCAAACCAAAAAGTGTGTTTCGTAACACCGGCAAACCCCTACCTAATTTTATTATCTCTGGTGTGATTACCTCGTAATAAATATCGGCACCGAGAAGTATGTCAACTGACTTTTGTTTGCCAAAAAAAGGATCAGCCAAATGCAAATCTGATGGAATTCGAATTTTATTCATATCTATTTCTATTTGGGGCAGTTTCGATACAAAGTTATCCATTACTGAACAAGATATACTAAGTTCCTGGTTATTGACGTCTTTACAATTTCTTAAAGATAGTGTAATGTCAATCATTTCATTACACATGGCCCCTTTACCTGATATTCCCGAAATTTGAATAGTGCGTTTATAAGATGGATAAAGTAACCTTCTCGCTAACTTTGTTGTTATTAACGAACATTGTGCACGCTGTCTAATAAAGCAGTCGCTATAACGGATTTTCCGTTCCTATCCAACAAAAACACCTGTGTTGTAGCTAACATAACATAGTTAGACCTTGCTTGTGCCATTGCAGACAACGATTGAATTGAATTATTTAAAAGAGTTTCATTTTCCTCAACTGTTTGGTCAAAAATACCTCCTGCAGTTGCCTTATCCTGAGGTGCATGACTTTCCCAAAAGTTTCCACTAATATTAGATGGAACATTATCGCGAAAGCTATTAACAATAGCAACATTTCCTCTGCTGCTATGACCCTGATCACCATATTGCCCTTTCTGAACGTGCAATAATGTGTTGTGACTACCCTTACAAATGAAACACCCTGATTCAGTACAGTTTTGAACAAAATGAGGTAAAAAACACTTATAACACAATTTAGTTGTATTCACAAATTGCCGTCGTTGATCAACCGACATCGATTTAAATTTAAAACATTCACCCACCTGGTGATTAGTACCCTTACAATAGCAACATTTTTGCATATAAGCTCACCTTGAAGCGTGGATTTTGTATTTAAATTAACAAATTTCCCTTCACTTTCCGGGACCCCTAAATTCTCTAATGCTATACACCGCTTTTCCAGAAAACCCAAAAATGCTTTCAATGTTGGCAGTGCACTACTTCCTCTGTCAAATTCAAATGCTTGTTTAGTTTGGAAATCTAACTTTTGAGTTAATAAGTAGATTAAAATCAAATCCCATGCCTCAATTGGGACACTTAACTTTTTTAAATCTTCCATATGTTGATTTATTGTTGTAATGAATTCACGTAAGTTAATTCCCGTACACCTATTTATAGACGGAATTTCCACCAGTGTCTTAATGTGGGCATTGATAACAAATAATTTATTTTCATACCTATTTTTCAAAGTGTTTAAAGCTATATTGAAGTTATCGTTCGTTAAAGGTAAATTTTCCACCAATTTAAGAGGCTCACCCAGGGAGGATTTCAGATAAATAAACTTTTGTATATCAGATAATTGTGTGTTATCGATAATTAGGGCAGAAAATAAATCGTAAAAACCACTCCAATCGGAAAATTTTCCATTAAAAACTGAAATGGACAGCTCTGGAACCTTAACATAATTATTTGGAGCCTGTGACGGCACAGGAGAGCTAGAGCTCGAGCTAGAATTTGTTCCAATAGGATTTTGTAAATTTCTTTTAATTAGTGCACACAAATTAAGATATTTGGTTTCTACGTTAATTCTATCATTAAAAATAGTATCAGAATCATCCTCATCTAGGTCTTCAATTTATTGTCGCCAACCTTGATATTAACTCAAAATTATTTAAAACAGTGTAAGCAGAATTCGGTCACATATATGTCTTTCTTTTTCTAATCTTTTTCTTTCCTTCGATACAATAGTCTTATAATATGTTCAAATATGGCAACATTGTATAGTCCTCACTTGGTGCATTATATATCGTTTTTCATGTTAGATGGTCCTCACTTTGTGGATATGGTGGTGAATAATTATACAGTGCTCGTTTTGATATATAAATGGTTGGTCCTCAGATTGTCGAATATACACAAATTTTAAAACTTTTTTCCATATGAAAATTCACGAGTATATTATCGTTCACCATTTACCTAATTTTCGAATTATATTACATATCTGTCCCTAACGTTCTCAATCCACTCCTTCATGGTCTCCTCACTTTGTATGCTGAAAGTCGTGTCCTCACTTTGATAGCCAGT
>CAJUYH010000997.1:0-19556 GCA_910591685.1 Galerucella tenella | reverse complement strand
AAAATATATAGTAATTATTAATTAATATCCAAGCAAAATATGAAATAAGCGTGTACTCTATTAGAAGACTTACTTCTTCGGCTAATTTTTTAATATCAGCAGGTTTGGATTTATTCTGACCCATAAACTCTCGCATTTCATTCCGAATGTCTCCGATTTCGATTAATGATTTATTAACGTTTGTTAGTTCCACGACGATCGTATTGAGGGTGTCTTTAGCTAGATTCCTGGTTTCGTTCGTGTTTATTTGAGATACCTGCAACGTAATAAATTTAAGATGATGTTAAAAGGAAAAATTAGCACTTACGTTTCTTATGAAGTCGTTAGCGGTACTTTCTTTGTTCATTAAAGCGATTTCGGTGTCGTTGGCATTTCTAATAGCAGTGGCAGCTTGTTGTTTCGCACCGTTAGCGCAAGTTATGGAATTTCCACATCCGTTTTCACAATCTGCTCCTCCGCAAATCGAGTCGCAGGGGTCCCCGCGACCATCGCAAACTAAATTGTTCAATTCTGGAATCTGGCTGTTTAGTTCGTCCAACTTTTTCGAGAGATTTTTCAATTCATTTTCATTATCTTCCGATTGTTTTTTGTAATGTTTTTCGGTGTTGTTGATAAAGTTGGCGGTAGCAGTGCATTGAGTTTCAGCGTACTTTACATCTTCCTAAAATTAAATAAAAATTATTAATCATAGTCGTAAAAAAACGTAAAAGTTACTTACTTGTGAGTTCTCAGCTTTTTGTAGAGCTTTATCGGCTTTTTCCTTTGCGTTACCAATAAGAGTTAGAGCACCTTGTACGTTGGCTTCTTGTAGCTTTGTCCCGTTATTTTGGAGATCTAAAATTTTCTGCTTCAATGCATTGAGAGAATTATTCAAATCATTCAAAGTGACTTCTTTCAACAATACTAATTGTTTATTTTCACCGAGTTCGTCGTTTAATTTATTCAGTTTTTCCTGTTCGGTTTTGTTTATTTTGCTTCGTAATTGATCCAATTCATCTTCTAATTCGTCGACATCAACTTCATCGGTGTTGTTTAAAAGCTGTTCGATTTCATCAAGCTGGTTTTGCATTTCGTCAAATTCTTTAGTGTACGCTCCAGTCGCACCCACTTTCTTAATGTCTCCCGCTCTTTCGATAATATCTAAAGTTTGATCTAAAACCAGAATTAATAAAAAAAATTGTTAGTTATTAGCTAGGAATTATACTTTTTGCTTCTATCAATATCCTGTCCCAATTATCGAAACATTCTCCGCAAGCAATACAATCTGGTACGGATCCAATATAACCTCTGGCACAACTATCACATTTATAGCCTCCAACTCCTGGCAAACAGACACAAGATCCGGTCTGCATATTGCACTGCTCAGTTCTTGAACCTCTTATATTACAGTCGCATTCTAAAAAATGTTTTCAATTATTTCACATTCTACTGTGTGACCCATTTTGTTTGGAAGCACCACTGTAAAATCCGCATTTCTCAACTGATGTTGATTCAATTTTTTTTTGTTAGATTCAGTATTAAAAACAGTATTTTGGAAGGTTGGAAGGTTGCACGTACCAAGTCAAGTTCAGAGCGTGAAATAAACGTAAATAGTATTATTTATATTTACTTATGATGAACTTGACTTATCGTATAAATATCCAAACGATAGTGTTTTAACAATTACTATTGATATTAGGGTTAATGTTAATGGGAATGTTAGAATATGAATATCACAATTCCCAAGTCATAAGTGGTAAGTTTAAGGGGCATCTACCAAATTCGACCTTGCACAATTATGCTTTGTATATTTTTTTGTTTCCCTACGTCCTCACGTTTAAGTTCACATAACGAAAATTTTATTAGAAATATGAAAGCTCCGCAACATGTAGGTAGCCAAGCGGTCCAAGCGGATTTTGGTTCACGTACTACTCTATAAGCTTCGTTAGTACTGAACTGGGAGACCGCCGAGCGTTGTATCAACAATGGAACGGCACGCGACTACCGAAGCAGAGAGACAATGTCAGTCATAGAAGGATAGAAAAGCGAGGGATGGATTTTTATCCGATATTTTAGTGGTAGCAACCGAATTTCAATAAGGAATTGTACGGTCATAAGTAATTTGAGGATTCTGAGATATTTATATAGTATTCATAAAGCTTCAAATTAGACTTCCTATCAATTAGTTTTTCCATTTAATCCATATTTAATTCTTTACAAGGGCTCAAACTTTGCTTAATATGTGTAATTACCTCATGATTCGTATTTTTTTCAACAAAATTTGGTTAGCATTTCAAAGTTTTTATTCGATGAGAACTCTAAGTTCAACATTAATCTACATGATATATTTTTTTCTTAATTTTCAATACATCCATTACCTCAAAATTCTTTGGCAAAAATATTTCGATATTTTGTCAAATCACTGCCGATAGATTCCCCTTAACATAGAGGGCCCTGAAAATAGTAATTAGGCTGTGAAAATTTGTGCCAAGATATTGTTTTTGATACTGAATCTAGCAAAAAAAAAAATATATATATATATATATAAATATATATATATATATAAATATATATATATATATAAATATTATAAATACGATTTCAACTCACTGAAACACTGAACTTTTGGATCCCCGTAAGATCTTGGGGTACACTCATTACACTGCCGTCCACCAAATTCCGGTCTGCAATGACACTGTCCATCGAACTAAAAAGAAAAATGTTTCAATAAATGTCAAAACTGCGTTTTTATCATAGAAATAATTACCTCGTTGCACTGAGAGCTGAGGGAACCTAAAGGATCGCAAGCACAAGCTTCGCATCCCTCTCCACTTGCTATCTTCCAATGGTTAGTGATACAAGCATCACATCTTAGGCCAGATACATTTGGTAAACAATGACATTGACCACTGGAGGGATCACAATGTCCAGCTGAGTGGTTGGTACCCAGCATATGACAAATACATTCTTCGCAAGGCCTGTCTTCAGAATATCGGAAGAAACCGGATCTACATACTTCGCAATGCTCCCCAGTTGTTTCAAACAAACATTTCAGACATTTTCCCGTATGGGGATCGCAATTTCCAGGAGCAAGTAGATCAATTTTATCACTACATTCACACGGTTGACACTTTCCACCTGGAATCTCAGGGTTTCCGTAGTAGTTATCGGAGCATACATCACATCTAGCTCCAGAATATCCTTCTTGACATTCACAAGTTACATCTTTAGTGAAAGAATCTAGCATACACCTATCCGCGTAGGAATGATTAGATCCAAGGTGTCCTGGACACGGACAAGGTCTACAAGTAATGTCAACATCTATTCTAGGATCTCCGTAGTAACCATCGACGCAGTATTCGCAGTGATCACCATGAGTATTCTCTCTGCAATTAATGCAAATTCCGGTTTTGGATTCGCACGTATCGGCGTGTCCATTGCAGTCGCATCTTTCGCAGTTGGGGAAATTCCAAGATCCAATTCTACATTGGTCACATTCTCTGCCGTAGTTGTTGGATCTGCATTTACACTGGCCTGTTGTAGCGTTGCAAAAGTTGTCCAACGCCCCGATGCTGTTACAATCGCAGGATTTACATCCCTCTGGGCTGAAGCCGTAGGTTCCAGGAGCACAGCGATCGCAGCGACGGCCTACTACGTTCGGTTTGCAGGTGCAGTATCCTCCGTTGGAATCGCACAGTTTACTGACGGAGCCGTGGGGATCGCACTGGCAAGCTAGAACGAGATTTATTCGATATAAACTTATAACGGAATTATTTTTTTCTCTTATTTTTTGGGAATCAAACCACAATAATGTTTTCCTACGATCACTACGCAAAGTAGACTTTTGCATGCTCAAATCTAACCGCAAAGTTGATGTTTTCCGCGATTATTTACGCTCTAGAGCGTACTTTTCCGCTCGCCTGTTTTCATTTACAATAAACTAAAGAAAGGTAGTAAATAATAGATATATTAAAACAAAATGTAGAGCAGTCCGAATATTTTAGTTGAAATATTAATATTTGAAGATATTTCGAACGAAATTAATAAATATTCCTCTATAATTTGACTGACATCTACAATTTATACAAGTTACTGGATTTACAACGCTGCAGGTTACGCTACCAACAAATAGATGGAGGTGTATATTTTATATGTTTAATTTTATTGAAATTATAAAAATTAATATTTACAATTTATTACAAATATAACGTTGTTAAGATTGACAATTTTCTTGATCGTTTTTGCAGATTCCTATTTTCATAGTATTGATTTATACGGACAAGTTTACGTAGTAGAAATATAACAGTCAGAAGGTAGGCAATGCATTATACACCTAGATGCAACAGTGATTGCATATTTAAGTACCTACCTACTATTTTGTGAAAATAGTAGACTATGGAATTAATGAAACGTCATTATTTCAATTTTAATTTATAAAAAATTTGTCTGTTGATAAATAGCTATTTGAAAAATGGATAGTGACAGTGAATTTTCAAGCACACCTCCAGATATAGCAGATTTTAATTTTTAATACACAAATAGCTATTTTTAATTTTTTATTTCGAGGTTTGGGTAGCGTTCCAGCTACCGTTGTCAAGATTAACTAGTAATAAAATAATTTTTGGTCCCTATCTGACACAACGAAAAAAATTTGACAACTAGACAGTGAAGTGCACGTTCCAGGAACGGTTTTTATTGGGATAGCGCTGGAACGCTACCGAAACGTCGAAATAAAAAATAAAAAACATAATTGTGGTTTGATTCCAAAAAAATAAGAGAAATAAGAATAAGTAATGCCACAAGGAACTTACAGAAGAATATTAAAATATACTTACAAAATGCTCCTTTGAATATGTAGGTCGCCATGCTGCTGTCCAGTTTTTTACAGATCTCGGGTTTGTCTCGATCGTTGCTTCCGAAATATGACGGGTCGTTGCAATGGTATCTTTCGTATTCGTGTTTTCTGAATTCAGCGGCTTTGGAGCCGTGGAAAAATGGTATATCGTCAATCCTCGGTAGTAGAACGATTGAATCTATCAACACCGACGCTGTCGGAACATCCTTCTGTATGTTCGACCTTCGGAATTCGAGTATTACCTTGTACACTTTTCCGGCTTCGAGACATACTGGTGGATATGTGACAATGCTCATTGCATTAGCCGGTAAGCTAACAAGTTTTTGATCGTCTCTCGGATTACTGTTTTGGCAAGGACCTTCTGAAACTCTGTCAGGTCTGTCGATAGTTACAAGAACTTCTTCCCAGCTCTCGGAGCTAGTCGGTTCGTATCTAATAACTAGATCGTAATTCATTGATGTTCTTAGACCGTCTACTAAAAATTCGACGAATCCACCTTGGAAGGCTTTTATAAGCCCAGGACCGGTCCAAGTAGTTTGCTTTCCGTCTCTATAAGGTTCTCTAATAACAACTTGACCGTTGGATCTAGCAGCTTCGGCCTCGTATAGTAAAAAGTCGAGATTGGCAGTGAAATATTGTTGTTTGGGTGTATCGCAGGTTCTTCCTGTCATAAACTCCCTACATTTGCACTGACCAGTGATAACGTCACAGAAATTATCCTCTGAACCACCAGGATCGCAATCGCAAGGTTGACAGCCGTCACTTTTGTCTGACAGTCCCCAGTATTCAAGAAGACATTGGTTACAGTCTCTTCCGGTTACGTACCGTTTACAAGTACATTCTCCTGTATAAACATTACAGCCTTGGTTATCGATGGTACCGAAAGTATTACAGGTGCAATTTTGACAGCCTAGCGGATTGATTTCCGTAAAATTCCAAAAGCCGTTTTTACACGCATCGCATCGACGACCTTCTACATTGTCTTTGCAGTGACAAACGCCTGCCACCAAGCTATTCACAGGATCGGTTACGGAGTCGCAGATACCGCCATCCAAGGCCCCGCGAGGATCGCAATCACAAGCTAAAAAATAAAATTAAGTCACATAATATATTTTTTCTACTCCTATACTTTAAGTTGTTAATTAAATGCCAATGATACTCATTATAAAACTGATAAATTGACCAGTAGAAATCTGGATTTTCAAATACCCAAGTAGACAGACCCAATATTTTCTGTAGAATGCTTGACAGTTTGACAGCGTATTATGACAGTTTAAATCTTTTGCGTTAGTTTTTAGAAAAAATTTAATATTGTACAACAATAACATACTGTTACGAACTCACTGATTCCGAAGCCGGTCCTGTCGCAAACTATGAATGCGACCTTTCTAGAAAGGTTCTTTCGCAGGTAATATCCAGACTGTTCTGGAAATGTACCAGGCCATACAATGGTTTATCGCGAATGTTCTCGATTTATAAAGTATACGCAGTGGTGGTGAATTCAAGAAAGTTCTAGAGATTCGAGGGACTATATATATACGCGGGTTTTCGAGTGAATCGAGGAGTTGTTCAGTAACAGTGAACCGGTAAACAGTTTCAGTATACAGTGAGTGAACAGATAGTGAATATAAATAGTGTTGAAGATAAATTAGGACAATTATTATACCGAGTGTAGATAAATTAGTAGACATTAAATAGTGTGTATATAAATTAAGTTTATTATAGCGTGTAAGTGTTTCTTCAATAAATCAATAGTAATTAGCCAAAGGGAGGGGAGGGAGGGAAGGAGGGAGCTTACTTCCGGCGACGTTATCGCCTACTTCAAACAAGTAGGCTGGATGACTAACTAGAAGGAAGTCTGAACCTCAGAAGAGCATGAGGGAGCTTACTTCCGGCGACTTTATCGCCTACTTCAAACAAGGAGGCTGGATGACGAGCTAGAAGGAAGTCTGAAGGCTGGATGACGAGCTAGAAGGAAGTCTGAAGGCTGGATGACGAGCTAGAAGGAAGTCTGAACCTCAGAAGAGCATGAGGGAGCTTACTTCCGGCGACGTTATCGCCTACTTCAAACAAGGAGGCTGGATGACGAGCTAGAAGGAAGTCTGAAGGCTGGATGACGAGCTAGAGGGAAGTCTGAAGGCTGGATGACGAGCTAGAGGGAAGTCTGAAGGCTGGATGACGAGCTAGAAGGAAGCCTGAACCTCAGAAGAGCATGAGGGAGCTTACTACCGGCGACGTTATCGCCTACTACAAACAAGGAGGCTGGATGACGAGCTAGAAAGAAGATTGAACCTCAGAAGGATGCACAATGGGCCAAATGTGGCCTAAGTGCTTCAAAATCTTATAGATACAGATACGTACGTCTACAAACTTCGGGATCTTGTATATCTCTTTGCGGATCTCTGTAGAAATACGGTTTGCACAGTTCACAGTTCGGTCCCATAGTATTATGCTGACAGCCGTCGCAAACGCCGCCGCTGACATGACCTGTCGATTCGTATAAAGCTGAATCGAAGTGGCAACTGGTAGCGTGGTTGTTACAATTGCATCCTGCAAAAATAAAAAGTATCACAACTAATCCAAGGTGGAGGTTTCTCAAACTCACTTTTACACGCGTTTGTTTGTTTCCCAATAGCAGGTCTCCAAGGTAAGTCGTTGAAGAAGTCTTCGCATTTTTCACAGTTTCGACCTTTGGTGTTGTGTGTACATTCGCATCTTCCATGTACCATATCCGGTTTAGGATCTATGCCAGGCAGGGGCAAACAGCGATTGGCATGCCCGTAGCAAGAACAAGAACCTCTGACTATCATTTCCGTTATGGCGTAATAATATTTTTCCTAGAATAAATATTTATTTTAATTTTTAATATTATTAATTTTGAATGTTACTTACTTGTATTTCTTCTCTTCTGTCAAGAAGATCGTCACCGAGAGTGTGTAGTTTTGTGAAATTAATTCTCAAATTTGTTATTTTCAAAACACTCTGTACTTGTTCGGAGTAGGGGTTGTCAATATACAAATTAGGTGGTATGACTCTGTAAATACTTTCTCCATCAGTAGACGGTTCAACTCCTGAATATCTCGATTCACAAACTATGTCGGTTATATTTTTAGCACTTCCTTCTTTAACTCCTGGAAAGCTTTCTGTGCAGTTCGCCGCAAAGTACCTGTAAACCTGGTAAGTGTAAAAAAATATAATTTTTTAAGAAGCATGAAGATTTTTTTGTCATTTACCCTCCAAGTATTTTTGTGATCGTATGATCTTTCGATTAGCATAGCAGCTGGTCTAAATGTTTTAAACCTTATTATCAAATGAGTGAAATGAAATTCGGCTTCCAAATCTAACTGGATAAACACATTTTCTTTGCCGTTCTCCGACTGCCACCATGATTTATGGCGTGTTCTGAAAATAATAAAGAAAATTTTACCCCAACTTAAACTATAATTTGAAATATAATCCAATAAATCAAACTAATATTTTTTCTTATGGAACACCCTATATTTAATAACCATCATGGAGAAGTATTATATTTTTCAGGGGCAATCAGAAAATGCTATTAAATATAGGGTGTTCCATAAGAAAAAATATAACTTTGATTTATTGTATATTTCAAAATATTTTCAAATTATAGTTCAAGTTGGATTAAAATTTGTGGTATAAAAAGAATTTCCAATAAATTTATATTTTCTTCTTCTTCTTACCCTGGAAACATTTTATAAACAATGTTGCTAACATTGTGATTAAGCATAGGATTGGGTTTCTGGGACGGTCTCGAGTCGCACCAGAAACATTTTTTTCTTTCGGCATCCAAGTGAGATACTATGCAATATCTCTGTTGGCCGTGCAAACCGCATGTCGATGAGGCGTACAGTTGATTTTCCCTTCCAATTAGTAGATTCCCGGTAGCTGGGTAACACGAACTTTTTTCGCACGGATGTGGTTTTATTTGTTCATTACCTGAAAAAAAATAACCCTTTAAATATTTCAAGGTGTCCAAAATTACAAAGCGGTTATATTAAAGGGTTAATGAGTTAAACCAACACCTAAAAAATCAAATTCAAATTTGTTAAATCACTTCAAAAGTTATTTTGTCAAGTCCATCACCCCAGGTCTACCTAAAAACACACCCTGAATGTGGCTGTGTCCAGGTCGTCTAGCTCGCTGAATGTCGGTTAATGGGTGTATATCTTGGAAGCTCTTGCTCTCACCATAATCTGGATCTGGTGGAGGCGACTGATCACCCCGTTGTACATGTGGCTCTAATTAAATAAAATATATAATTTATACAGATGCTTTTTACTCCTAGTTAAAAAACAAGTAGACCAAGTAATTATTTCCACCCGTTTTAATTCGTATAGAAAGGTAATAAGTAAAATGTAGCAGTGGCGGCTCGTGAACTTTTTAAGAGAGGAGGCTATTTTTATCAAAAAATTGATATTTTAGGACTAAGTTGTCTAAAATTGTACTGGAAAACTCAGAGAGCAGCAGAGAGCAGAGAGCAGTAGAGCAGCACGTGTTTCGAGAGAGAGCCTCAGGGCACTGTTGTCAGATTCTAGAATAAGTAGTGAAAACGGGGAATTAATTGTGGAATTGAAAAATTTTAGATAAACGGGAAATAAAATGTGTTATTTGCTGGATAAATTGTTGAGGAGGTTGAGCCTTCTTCGAGGAGCCGCCACTGAAATGTAGGTGCGGTCACGAGCTCTTTATTATCAATCTTATTACGGACGGAATGAAATAAATTGAAAACTGCAAGATGAATTTTGTGAAGCAAAATTGACAATAAATGTTTAGTTGTTAATTGTTTTACCTTTAGGGGGATGATATATCCTTGGTTGCCTTGTTCCAACGTACTGGCCGTTAATATCTATTGCTGGAAAATATTATAATTAGAAAATTAACAGAATATTAAAAATTAACTTACTTTGACAAATTTCTATCAGTAACACCCAGAGTGCTACCGAAAGTTCACGCATCTTTGACGGAGAATCAGAATTTTACGTATAAGCTCCTTGAAACAAAATAAATATTTGATATTAATGTCAGTTTTTATTTATCATTTTTATTTGCATCGAAAACTTCCTCATACTTCTACACACTGTTCTCAAGCTAGTTGACAATGTAAGAACCCATGCAACCTTTTTGTAATGCAATACGTTTCCACAACGAACACATAATAACATAATAATAATAATAATAAAACGAACACATAAATTTATAATTTCTAAAAACACTCGACCACACTTTACCTGTTGTTTGGGTAACTTTAACACCCTGTATCTCGAAAACTGAAGCTCCAACGACCCATGTCGACAGGAAATTTTACGCCAATTTTTGCATTTTCTACACCTTGTATAAATGACCTATTCAATAATTCTAACTTCCACTTGCGGTTTATCCCTCACTTTCAATACTTTAGGGAAAATTGTATAGCACTATGTAGACATTCAAAAACATCGATTTAAGCAAAAAAGGTACAATCTCCTGGTAATCCGAGTGAATAAAAAAATTCTCAACAGCTATTGGTTCATTTAACCTATCTGCTTGGTATGCATTTTCCATCTATTTGTTACTTAATACACTTGAAATGTTATACTGCTATAAGCGCCATATTTCTTAGAATTTTAATTTTTTTAAATTTCTACACGTTTTGCTCGTTAGCAATTTTTAACAAACAATATTATAAATGCAACTTTTATACGTGCTTCCTAAAAATATTAAAATTTTCTCATCATTTCGTTGATCTCCTGTACCTGAATTAAAATATTTTCTGCAAATACGTAAAACCCCCTCTATGAGTACGGCACTGTAATTGAACTGAAATATAAATGAACTGTATAAATAAATGAATGAGTCAGCAATAAACGCTGATAAACAATTTTATATTTCTTTAGTTGATTGAAGTGATGGGCATGTGGTTCCCACAATTACGTACACATTACAACTGTATTAATTTAATTAAATTTCCCTGATTTCTCTAAATTGCCCTTTTGCCTTGTTGAAAATAACTTGAAAGTGGCGTCGAACGTGCTGGGTAGTTTGTAAAAATAATTGTTGAAACAATAATAAAAATTTGTGTAGAATCACTTAATAGAATAATGAGGTGATTACGTTTTAGAACAATCTGGTTTATTTTGACTTTGATTAAACTACGGGCCATGGGCCAGGCATTGATAAATATTTCACAAAAAAATGTTATAAAAATTGAACCTTACAGATTAAACAATAAACGGAGAAACTAAACTAAATAGGTACATCATTGTTGTTATTTAAGTCAGTTATAACATAATAGAATAATGTTTTAAGAAACCACTTTCATTTGGTTGACCTATATTAGGTGCATTAGCAATAAATAAATTCAAACAAATTAGTTGTTTTCAATGTAAGACAGTACATATATTAAATTTTCATATTTTTCATAATGGGTTTATCAATGAATGGTGAAATAAGACCAATGCTGAAACATTTGTATCTATTTTACTTTTAATCTTCTCTGTTGAACAAATCAAATTGCAACAAAATAGGTAGGTAGGTACCTATCTGTAATTCAATCTATTAACATTGAAATGCCGTTATAGAATATTTGCTGGGAAATGGCGAATTAACGGTCTAAACTTTCATATAATGGTATTAAAGAAAATCAGATAAGAGCTTTATTATTGAAAAATATTGATGATGCATTAATATTAATCACCTCATTAATTTACCTAAAGTAGTACTAATAAAAGTATTGAAAAGTTGAATGGTTTTTTTGAAAACAGCAAAATTAGTTTTGATAACTTGAAGACGTAAGTAATGCTGTACACCTTACAGCCATTTTTATCTTAGTTTTGATAAATTTTTAAATTTATTCTTTATTCCAAAGCCCTAAAAATGATAAATCTAAATGCAGTTTTAGTACTGTTTGTTTTAATTATTAATCTGGAGCTGCATGCTGCATATTACGAAAAAGTGAAGCATTGTTTCGTTTTGTAAACCAACCAATATTCTTGACCTACAGAAGATGCTTAAACAGAAATAGAACCGATATCTTATTTGTTTTAAATAATTCGACAAACTCGATTATAAGTTTACAATAAATACACACAATACCTTGTATCGATATAGATATACTAGGTATTAGTCATACCTCATACTAAGGTGGAATTGCACCTATAGATTTTAAGGTTGTTTACCTCTATTTCTGTTTACCTGCCCCGTCCACGTGCGTCGTGCACTATACACAATAACACGCAACCGTTCACATCTCACTTGGTCCATATCATATCACAGACGAAAACTCCGCATATGATAATACAACGCGATTTTCCAGCATACTAGGATAGAAAAAAAATTAAGAAAAAATTGTATTGTTCCGACTCTGTAAGTGGAGGGCGACGGCCCAAGTAACTTGACACTCAGTGAACGTACAGACAGAACACTGAGGATGGATTATGGAAGCACATTGGACTCAGCCACTATTCCTGTACATTCATCACGATTGGTCGGCGAACTATCCCGTCGTTTCTTGTCGACGGAGAAGTAAAAGCTGTACTTAAAAGGGACCAAGCATAGGCGGAGGCACAAACATTTTTTCTTCAACCCAGAATAATGAACAATCTTCCATAAATTGCATGTATCAGATATCTTGTGAATGCTACAAATTCTATTTAGGTGAAACATCTAGACCATTGAAAGTCCGAATAAGTGAACATCATAAAAAATATATCAAAGATAGGGAGTACTTTAAGTCAGGTATTTGTAAACATGCTTGGGAAGAGGGGCATAAAATTCAATGGGATTCGACAAAAATAATATTGAAAGAGCCCAATAATAAGAGACGAAAAACCAAAGAAAGTGCTTTAATACAACTAAATGCAGATAAATGTGTAGCTAGTATTTCAGCCGAATGTAGTCAAATTAGTGATCTGCCCACCTTCCTGGGAAAGACAGGGACGATGATCTAGGAGGATGTACAATGGGTCACATGTGGTCTAAGTGCTGTGAGCCTACACTCACCCTCCCTACTCTGCAGATACAGATCTGAACATCAATATCGGCCAAAGCCTAATGCCTTTACCTCTAGTAGCCTATGTTCTCCATCCGAGAACTATATAAGATCCTAATCCCCGACTGTTTAGACTTGGCCGTCTGTGCCCATAGCCCGAGAAGTAGTTGTTGCTTCTTAGTTGAACGGTCACTGTGAAAAATATTTTTCAAAACTTATACAGCGTTAGAATAACTATTATAATTATTCTTCGATATCTATCTCCCAAGTTATCTATCTATTGTATTTAATTTCAACATCAACACATAGTTTAAACAATGAGATAACCAGTCATTGACACAAGGAGTTGATAGAGTCCGTCAGAAAAGAAGCATATTATATACCAGGCGATGTTTCATCAACAATTTAATTTGGCAAGAGTATAAAATTGTATATATAATAAATAAATATATATATAGATATATATATATATATATACAAAATATTGCAAATGATTAAGGACCAAAATGTACTATTTATTATAAACTGTCTCTCATAGTGTTCCACTTACGTATGTGATCACTGATAACGACGCTTCACTAAGAGCGAGATAGACAGTTTTTTACTTTGTAACCGAACCGGATATACTAATATATGATTATTGGAAGTCGTAAAATAAATGGAATCTGAAAATTCATATCCTATAAATGATACTGCTACTGGTAGAACGAGATTAATTTGGAAAGTATAGTACCGAATTCATTGATATATTTCAGCCTCTTAAATCGGGAGTTAGTTTTAGAAAACTTGCTAACATCAAAATTTTCTATTTATTTTCGATAAAACGCATTTTGGAATGCTGGATATCAAAAACATAACCGCAAATTAGGTAAAACACCAGTAAATAGAAGAATTTGTTATTTATAAAATGTGACAAAACTGTTAAACGCCAGCTAACTTTTTTATCAAATAGCGTTCATAAAAAATAATAACAGGATTGAAACGGTCGCTAAAAAATAAGTTCAAATGCAATTTTAATTTTCTTAATTTCGTTCGATACCTTTAAAAATCATCACAAGCTACGTCGCTGTGATTGTGAATTTATTCATCATTTAGGGTGAAATATTTTCATAAATTTGTAGGTAATTATTAGAAGAAAATTTAGTTAAAAAATCCGCTTGTAAACTAACCTTGTTATCCAATTTTTTGGAGTTTTTCGACGACAATATCCCAGCTAAAGCAGTCGAAAGACTGCAATATGTTCACTCTGTATTAATATTTCTTTCATGAGGCACTAAAACTCAAAAAACATCTGTTTAACACTTGCAGCAACGTTTTAGTTTATTCTCTTTGCCTTAGAATACAAGCTAATAAATCCCGGCGTGGCGTTATCTCGTACAAATTAAAATTTTTGGTAGGAACCAAAAATACACCGACTAAGATTTGAGGACAGTGACTTGATCTTCGACACTCTTATCTTATGAATTGTTGTTATAAATTCATTCTGTACTGAAATGGAACTAAAATTAGTTTTTTTTCATTTATCATATGTATAGTATATCTCATGAGAGTCTTTTCAACCAATGGTTAACTTCCTCTTTGAGCGTTGGTGGACTGATAATTTTACATCCGGACTTTTGTCTAAACTAGATGATTTTTGCTACTGAATTATTCTGATTTATCTGATATTGGCTCATCCGACGTACCAACAGATATATAATATATATTTATATAAGATACCAGACGAAACAAAATATTACCATAACTAGGTACTAAATAAACGTCCCTAGGTACTACCTATATAGAACTTAGCTTATGCAAAATATAGGGTATGACTCATAAACAATAGCAAAAACCAGAAAGTGTGCAACAAAGCCAATAAATCTCGAATGTATATGCTTTTCTAAGAAAAGATCAATATTTATTTATTTAAGATCTATTCATGTCAAAACCAAAAACTAACTAACTAACTAAACCTTAGGGGTAGTTTTTTTTATGAAGTAATATATCCTTTCACTTTCACCCTGTATAATTGAAACGAGTAAAACAATTCGATGTAATTAAAATTGTATTGTATGTGCTGATGCACATGTATATATATTTATAGAAGTCAAAGTTGTAAAATAAACTTTATGCTTCCTGTAATTATATACTTTTATTATGCATATGGCATATATGCTAATATGCTCACATTATAGAAGGAAATATTGTTTCAACATAATCAATATATTGTTATGGAATTTCTATTTCATAATTTACAAAAGGTCAATAATACACTCATAGAAACTATAAAAAATGGAGACATATAGTTATTATGTTGGTATGAGTGCGTACCTATAGATATATCATGGGTATATTCCTAGACTATTAATAATAGTCTATAAGGATATATCTATTTGAAATTAATATCTGAAAAGAGATAAAAGAATTAAAAAATCTGATCGAGAAAAGATAATATACCTTGTTGCAGAAATTACGAACATCAAACATCCGCCGATGTTATTTTGAAACTTTTTAGGTACTATGTATTTTAAATAATAATTTTGAATGTCTCCTGCATTGTATACTGACCAAATAAATTAAACTTACCTTAATATTTTCTTCATAAGCCAAAATAATTAACTTTAACACAACTTTTATTAAATATGAAATAGGTAATTAATAAAATCATTTTTAAACATCAAATTTCACATTGAACTTTTTTCAGTTGTGTCACGTTATCTGAAAGATGTGATATGATTGGTCAGAGGATTGGTTGATACTTTGACGTGATTTTGACATTTGACATTTCTTTGCAAAAACCATAGAACTATAGGTGTGTTCTTTTTTACTGAGATCTCAGCTCACTTCAGTTAAAGTGATCTGAGATAAAGTGATGTGAGTGAGCACCAAAAAGAACAAACTACTCAATTGAAACGCGCGATCTGCCAACGCATGCGTGAATAAGAGACATAAAACATATAAATTCGTATCAGCATCTAAAAATCTTATTGTATCCATAATATAAGTATTTCTCTTTTATTCAGTCAATTGATAATTTGTAACAAAAGAAAATTAGGTTATATGTGTTTATATGTAAACAAAATCAAATATGTTTTCATCCCCCCCACTTTATTTCCGACTCAAGTCCAACTGATACCACCTTACATCACATTCAGCATCGGTAAAGGGGGAGGAAAAATCTCAGTTCACTTCGAAGTGAGTAAATCAAAAAGAACGCGCACGTTACCGATGTGAGCTGAGATTAACTGAGATCTCAGTCAAAAAGAACACACCTATTATTGAGGGCGACTGTCATTAGTGTCACTGTCATTTTGACTTATATTTTTAGGTTACCATCAATTTAAGCGATCATGTTATAAAAAATGTTTCTTTCAAATTTTTAAAATGCTTGCTACGAGGATCATACGTAATATTTTGAAGAATGTCTATATCAGTCGGAAATTTACCACAACTTTAACTAGAAAAACTGAGGGAGAGTTTTCAGAAGAGTATGTCAATGAAGCTCTCGAAGCTGACAGGTAAGTCCTTAATATATATTATTACTGTACTACTTCATAACAATGCTTTTAGTGAATACAATAAAGTGGTTGACAGCCTTATGGAACTGAGAGATACACATAAATGTCTCCTAATTCAGCCTTATGTAAAGTGGGGCCCACGAAAACTGACCATTACTCCAGACGAACAACTAGAAGAAGCAGTTTCTTTAATTCATACCTTACCTTCCTGGAAAGTTGTGGACTCACTGAAAATACCATTAGAATCATTGGATAGAAAAACTCTTTTTAAATCAGGCACCATGGAGAGGCTCAGTAATGTAGTTGTTAAAAATCCGGAAATATCAGCTGTATTTATAAATTCCAGTAGCTTGAAACGAGTGACAACAGATATTTTAGAAGAGAATTTTAGAATACCCATATTAGACAGGTATAAAATAGTTATACAAATATTGAAAATGCATGCTACAAGTAAATATGCAAAGTTGCAAGTAGCACTTGCAGAACTCTATTTTATCAAACGCAAATCTCAAAATAGCCTCTTTCACACTCATGATCGTGAAGTACTAAAGCTAATGTTTCAAAATAGAGAGCAGAAGCTTAAAAGAGCCATACAAGAACTTCGTAATCAAAGATTGCTTTTAAGAAGTAAAAGAAAAAAACTAGATTACCCTATTATTGCTGTTGTAGGGTACACAAATGCCGGAAAAACTTGTCTCATTAAAGCATTGACTGGAGAAAAATCTTTGCAACCCAAAAATCAACTTTTTGCTACTCTAGATGTCACTGTTCATGCTGGAATATTACCTTCAGGCCTGGAGGTATTATATGTCGATACTGTTGGCTTTTTGTCAGACATACCTACCAATCTCATTGAATGCTTTGTTGCTACTTTTGAAGATGCCATTTTAGCGGTGAGTAATGTTAAATCTATACACACATTATGTATTTTGAGTGTATGAAATTAGCATTGAGTACTAATGATTAAATGGTATTTCAGGATGTTATTCTGCATGTAGAAGATGTCTCTAGTTCATGTTTTGAGTACAAAAGAGACCATGTGTTGAAAACACTGAAAGATTTGGCAAAAGAAGCAGGGAGTGAAGATATAATGAATAAAATAATGAGTGTTGGAAATAAAAGTGATTTAGTAGATGTTAATATTTCGAATAGTTTGCCAATTTCAGCCAAACTAGGGACAGGTACTAAATTATTGCATTATGCTTCACTAGTTGTCATAAAATTTTTGTTGTAGGTTTGGAAAAATTAAGATTTCAACTTGAAGATGCTGTGTTAAAAGCAACATCAAGACGTGTTCTAACTATCAAAGTACCCAGTGGAGGAAATGAAATGAGGTATATTGAATTATGAATCTGTATAAATAATTCTAAAGTTACAATTTTTTAGGTGGTTATACAAAAACTCAACTGTGATAAGTGAAAACCCCGATGAAACCGACCCACAAATTATGAAAGCAAAAGTAATAATTACAGAGGCTAATTTAAATAAGTTTAAACATTATTTTTTGAAAAATAAAAAACTTTGATGAAAATACAATTTGTTTTTATTAATGATCAGAATCCACAATTACAAATTAATAGAATGTACAGTTTCCACAAATGTTTGAACACTTTCAATAGGAGCATCTGGGTATATTCCATGACCCAAATTTACTATGTATCTATCAGTACCAAATGATTTGACCATATCTATCACCATTTTAGTTAATTCTTCTTTGGGGGCGTATAAAGCACATGGATCAAGATTACCCTGCACAGTGATTCCTTTATCCTTAATAGTAGACTTTACAACATCGGGGTTCATGGTCCAATCAACACCCAAGACATCATAACCCAGCGTAACTTGATCCTCCAAGCAGAAATGAGATCCTTTAGCGAATAGAACCTACAAATGAAATAAATTATTACTTACATAAATTGTCTTCTCCAGTATATTCAGTACAAATAACTTACCAAAGGTACTTGTTCCAATTTCAAATCCCGTAATTTGCCTTTGACTCCTGAAGCTATTTTCTTCAAATATGGCAGACAAAACTTGGCATATAAGTTTTTGTTGAGATGTTCTGCACTACTGTCAAATATTTGAATTAACTGAGCCCCAGATTCAATTTGCATCACCAAATAGTCTATTATAACTTCAGTCAATAGTTCTAAAAGTTGATGAGACATCTCTGGTTGCTTGTAAAGCCATTTTTTAGCTTTACTCATAGTTTTTGAGCCACCACCTTCTATCATGTATCCCATAAGAGTCCACTAAAGCAAATATGAATATACATTGATATATTCAAGTGATAATTATTAGCAACTGTTAGAAATACATTCTCATATACCTGCTACTCTAACCCAGCCCCAACTAGGAATAATAAAGTAAAATAGCACTTACTGGAGCACCAGAAAATCCAATTAATGGGACCTTCCCATCCAGCCTGTGTCTACTAAGAGTTATAGCATCACCGACATACTTTAATCTGGATACAGCACCTTCTTTTTTTAAATTCTTAAAATTTTCTAATGTTAGAGGTTCAGGCAGAACAGGTCCCTATAAATAGGTAATATATACTTAAATAGATCATGAACAAATTTTGTGAAAAATAGACATACAACGGAAGGTTTCATTTCTACTGTTAATCCTAGAGCTTGTGGAATAACAAGGATATCACTGAAAATAATAGCTGCATCCAAATCAAAGCGTTTTATTGGCATTAGAGTAACTTCACAAGCTAGCTCAGGTGTTTGGCAAATTTCAAAAAAGGAATGTTGTTTACGGAATTCCATAAATTCTATAATATAAAAGGTTAGTAAATTAATAACAGTTGTCTAATTTAATCCTCACCAGGCAAGTATCTTCCGGCTTGTCTCATAATCCATATCGGCAGTTTATCGGGCTTTTCTCCTCTTGCAGCTTTAAGAATCCTGTCGTTTTTTATACTCGGAAAATTATGAAGTGCCATGATTATTTTATTTACTAAATCGTGATATAAAGTCGAATTAATGTTGATTACTTTATTCTTGACATATCATTCTCTTGACCCAAAATTATAAACATAACCTCAATCTTTCATGACTAGAGGAGTTCAGTCTAAGGACAGTGTGGCCAACAAAAGTGGTTTTTCTGACAAGAATGACAGTTCAGGTCTACCCTTTTATCATTGCGAACATCTATATTGCTTTATTAAAATAATGGATATCAAGTAATAATAGATTTCCAGCAATTATGTCAAGCTTCGTGCCGAACG
>CAJUYH010000996.1:34423-54298 GCA_910591685.1 Galerucella tenella | reverse complement strand
ATTCCTGTACACAACCGTCAAACGCCACCAAATAGCGTTTATGCAAAATCATAACATATTTGGAAAGCTCGTTGAAAAACAAGTTCAAATGCACTTTTAATTTTCTTAATTTCGCTCTGGTTTATTAAAAAATGGATAGCTATGCTCAAAAAAGTCGAACTCCATTTTCATACCACTTTCGAATAGAGTTGAAATAATACCCTTCTTGGTGTGCGTCATCAATTGTTAATGTCTTTCTATCACATTACGTAGGAAGAAATGGAAAAAAGGCAGGTCTGTGATTAATCCTAATCAAAATATCACAATAATGAACCGTTTAAATGTATTACAAACGTCAACCCTAATCTTTGACTTACAAAAATTTGATTGGTTGATGTTTAGATTACGCTCAAGCTCAACCTATCAATCGAGAGTTTAAAATACTATGAAGGCGTTACTTTCGTAGCGACAATAAGTCTTACGTCTCTTTTTACTGTCACACTGACAGTTCTTGACAGGTCTGTACTTTGTTGTTTACGGTCAATTATTATTTATGAAAACTGAATATTAATCTTATTGTTTTATTTATATGAATAATACAAAAATATGCATGAATACACAGAAAAACATCAGTATTTTGAAAGTTCTCAAGTATTTTCAGTTAGAAGAAGAAGCTGGAAATTATTAATTGCATAGCCTTTTCGAATTTGGCTAAATACAATCCTGATGATTTTATTTATCAAATTTAAGGTTAGCTATATGTCAAAATAGCAAATAAAATAAACGACATGCCGAAAACCCGGATATACGTCACAATCGATGACGCACACCAAGAAAGGTATTATTTTAACTACACTTTCAACCGCGTAGGATATAACCAGCAGGGTGAGGGCTCGGGAAATTTGAGAGTTGAAGCTAAAAGTATGGCGGTTCGATTCGCCGCTGTGATGAAATTTTCTCACATGATTATATGTTTGTTGTGAGAGGTTGATTTATCTTTCTACTTTGGGTTGGAACAGTATTGTGGCAGCAATGCTGCAGGATTCCTCATTTGATAACAAATTGTGTTGTTCCATGTCAAATTGATTAGAAATTAGTTCAAATTATTTTCCTGGAACGCTCAATTTCCAAGATAAACTTTTATTTTATAATTTTTTTCATGTCAGGGAGAATTTACGTCACGAGAAGTATTTGGAACTTCAGTTCTTTACGTCAGGTTATGTTTGAGCGACCGGGGGTCGCGACGCAAAAGATCTGACCGTTACGTTACGTTATGTTACGTTGCTTCGTTATGTACCTTGCTTTTGCGTGCGTGTGCTCTCTCCTGAGTCTCTCTCTCGTTTACGAAGCAACGATTCATATGCTTCGGACGGGAATCGAACCCGCGTGGAAGGCGAGCATTCTACCACTGAACCACCGATTCTATATTAAAATTCTATGCAAAGCTGGTATTCGCAGTGCTGGTGATCTACTTGAATTTGTTCGGATGAATTTTTACCATTATTTCCATAATTTTTCTTGCGCGATTGATCTTTTTTGTTTATTTACAGCATCGGTTGTCAGGACGGTAGGTTGTGTTTACTGGTTTCTAAGTTTAACACGTCGGTAAGTGATTTAATTACCGTTCAGACGTCGAAAAGTAATGAATAGCTTAAAAACAATTTCACCAAAATGCTAAATATATTTTAAACTGATCGAGAAGTATAAATGTCACTTTTGACATTTCGAAGAAATTTAAATTATTTTATTCGGAATTTATTTCAATACGATCGCGCAAAAAATGGTATAAGCATCTCGAACATTAAGGGTAATTACAACGTTTGCATGTAGAATTCCTCTTGTAAAATTGGACAAAATGATATGAGGATTGAGGAATCTAGCACATTTACTTTTCGAAATACAGGGTGTTGAAATTTTGAAAACTTGTGTCTTAATTCGATAACTTTAAAATGGATGGATAAATTAATTTGACATTTGGCAGGTTGTTTTTAAATGTAAAAGGGCAATTTTAATAGAAATAGTAGTTTGTGCAACTAGTGTGGATATGATGGCCATATCGCACGAGGACGAAGTTTGAGCAAGACGCCGTAGGTGGAGTGTTCTATCGTTCAAGTGCGATATGGACAATCCAAACGAGTCGAACAGCATATTTTTTCTACGACCCACTTAAGAAAAAATCTAGCAAATAAAAATGTCTATAAACTGTAATATAACTTCGAATTGAAAATTTAACAACTCAATTTAATGTTTCCAGTAATTTTTTTGTAGTAAACGTACTGTTCTTGAATGTCCAATTTGTATAATGCTACGGTTTCCCTTTTTAAATATACGATTCTGTTATAAGTAGATGTTGCCAGTCGGACTCCCTCATGAAGGGTACCGTACCATTATCTATAATAATGAATATTATCTGCTAAATATTTCAAACGTCTACCTGTTGTCGTTATTAATATCAAGCAGAATAATTATTTAAAAATAAAATTAACAATGAAAAAAACTTCTTCACGGGGAATCGAACCCGGGTCCACCGCGTGAGAGTCTGGTTTGCTTACTACTCGATCACCGAGGAATATGCAAACTGTTTATCTATAACGTCAGATGTATTACATAATTTTTGCTTAAAAGGAACTAAAGTTCCTACCGTGTGTCCCGCGACACGTTCTACCTTTTTTCTTCAATTATATCAACCATAATTACTTCATACAACAAACAATAAAATCCCATGCCTACGGTAATTTCTTGATTACGCACCTTACAAAAATGTTTTCTCATTTAACGATATTAACTGGATAAAAGCAAATATTAAACAGCTGGAATTATATAACAACGCATGTGCCTCCGGTACGGAAATTTCTTGAGCTATGTGCTAATGATTTGTCGTAATTACCTTCTGTAAGAATATTTTCTTTGCGGGAGATTACTTAATCAGGTATTCCAGTTAACACTTCTTTAACACTGTCGACTGTATAATGATTAACTGATCTCTGGTTTTTGAAAAAAGTTTCGTGAAAACAAAGTACATACTTATTGGATTATACCGGGTTTCCCAAATTATCGTATACAGGCAATATCCCGCTTATTTGACAAGATAATCAATGGATAAAAAACTGCATTGAATGGCATTAAGGTACCTTCCTAATGCCTTATTAAAAATGTTTCACATTTGACAGCCCTGTGGTTGCTACCCCTCACTTTTTATTTCCAAATGGCACTACCTGTATATTGTCATTGGAAATTGCGTGTCGTTCTATTTGGAATACAACGATAGCACATACTTGGTATTTTTTTCAATTAATAATAACACGGTTGGATAAATAATACTAATACACCAGGGTGATGAAGACTTTGTCCCGAACGAAATAAGGTGACAGGCTAATGTCTTCACCACCGTGATGAATATACAATTTTCTCCACTACTAGCCAATTTTAAGACACACACGCCTTGAGTGTAAGAGTTGTTCTTGAGTACAGAGTGTGCGTTTATAATACATTTAATATATTCCTCACACTCTACACCACAGCGCTCACAAACGCACCACGAGAAAGCCTAGAAAGCACTCCTAGCTCCCCGCTCGCGATCGGGAACTGATATACCCCGATATGCGCAATTCGTATTATATAATATACACATGCTCTTGTTTAAGTTAGGGCGCCGGTAATCGGTATTCTGTGGGCAGATGTTATCTAGTTTTCATCCACAGAATATTTTCAAATTTCACTGGTAATTAATGTTGAAGGTGAACACATTCCTCAATCCATGTTTTTCTGCAATCAACGTAAAATTAACATTATATATCAATGTCAACATCAAATTTTGACGGTGTCGATCCACAAATCGGGAGGAAGCACCCTAATCTTTCATGCTGATTTCTCCCTAGGCGTTTACTCCGTCGTCTGACTGACGTAAACTTTCTATCTTTGCTCTTCACCGAACCCATAGATTATGAACGCACTTCATATGTCATCGGTCGGTCATTTTTGGTGGAGCGCGTATTTTGAACTAATGGCATTTTTATTCATATAATTTTGTCTTCCCAAAACATTTGAATTTGTCCATTCTTGACCTACTTAAGAGAAGACGCAACCAAAGGCTGGTTAACGGTGATCATAAATAATAAAAAATAATGTAAGATGCAAATTATTTCAAAATATTTTGTTCCACTTCTAGCTGTGAAGTTGACCAATGTTGTTTCTTCTAGCCATCTGAGAAGTTGATTAATATTTTTTATGTCATACTAGTTCATTATTGTGTTTTTATTGCTCAGTTACCAACTATCTAATGTCGTACTTTATGCCCGTGCGGGCATAAGGAGAAATAATTTTTTGTTCAACTTATTTAATAGCCATGTCGTAAGCTTCTTTAGACTTTTTTGGCTACAGACTTACAGTTGCTTTCTTTGCTTTTTCAGTAATTTCGACATGAATTCCAAAATCTTAGTTTATTTTGACTTCCAACTTTGACACATATAAAATTTATTGTGATATTATGACATTTACGTTTGTCAACATTCACCTATTAATTCAAACCGGATTTTTTAAAACACTGATTTGTATTGAGATTGGATTGCAATAACGAACTAGTATGACATAAAAGTTTGTATGTACCGCAGGCATAAACAGATGTGTATACCATCGGGCGACTTACAAACCCTCGGGCCAGAGGCCCTCTGCTTCGTAAGACGTCGCCCTCAGGGCATAAACATCTATGTATACCCTTGGTGCATAAATAACTATTTCTATAATTAACCTACGTCAATAATGGACAAATTCAAATATTTTGAGAATTCAGGGATAGTAGTTCAACAAAAACTTGTGCGACATAATTTTGTATATCAAGAAGATTGTATGTAACATATTTGCTGCTAGAAATTAGCTATCAAAATAAAATTATTTGAATAAAAATGCCATTAGTTTTAAATTCGCGTTCAACCAAAAATGACTGATGACATAACGAGTACGTTCATAATATATATCGAAAACTGACAGTGTACTTGTCAGTCAGACGACGGGGTGAACGCTTCTCAACGAATTATTTTTTTGAATAATAAAATAAAACCTCTCCGATACCATCGTTAACCCCCAAAAAGTGCATAAATTATTACTTTGACGGTACATTTGTGGTAGTAAAATTGTCTGCGGAAAAATAAGTAGACAAATATGTAGATTAGATTTTTCATACTCTTTCAAATTATAAAAAGCAATTTTGAAAAATCTATATACAGGGTGTTGTTTCAAGGAAAGACGAGTTTTGAAATTTTTTGTTAAGCCGGACCTGCATTATCTATTTGGGGATGCTTTTGATGGAGTTCCTAGGTAATGGTTATTACGTGTACCAGATTTCAAAACAATCTACAGGGTAACTCGAAAGTTCTAAGGTTCGAAAGAAATAGGATAAATTTATAAAACACCCTGTATCTCGGTTATAAAGTGCAGAAAAAACATTAAATATAGGTTTTTGGAAGCCCCAAAGTGATTCCCATCTACAGTTAAAGTTAGGCCCTTTTCCAATGAAAGACCCTGTATCATAATTAACATTAGAATATTTCGTTGACTTGGCATCTGGCGTTAAGGACTCAGTAATAAAAGTTCATTAATGCCTCATTGAATAGTTCTTTCCACAATCTTAGAAACTGACCTGACCTGACCTGATAATGCAATAAAGCCATAAAAGTATTAGCCCCGACGGATATTGGATTACACTTCAAAGTCGAAGGGTCATTGAAAAATATTTTTCAAAATTAATAAAGCGCTAGAATAATTATTATTCTGCAATATCTATTTTACTGTTGTTTGAAATTCATAATTCCTGACATTTCTCGTACCTGATTATACCATTTTAGATTTAGATTATGCAGAACTTTCTATGAAGAAAAGTTTTTTCGTAAAAGTGATAATGAAAAAGTGCTGCGAACTTGATTGGACATACTGTGTATCCTCTCTCATTTTAAAAAACAATATGAAGTTGAAACTTTTTCATCATTTACCGACATTAGTTAAATAATGATGGATCGATGGAATAATTATAGTTTGTGCTACCTTTTTGTGGTCGATTTGTAATTAGTTGGGTTGAGGAACAACATGTTTTGCTTTTTATATTAGTAGCACCGTAGCCGCTTTAATGCGTTTCTAGAAAAAAAGCTTAATTATTTTTATTGTTTTTCCACGTAAGGTATCAAAAACATAAAACTTTAACAACAGTCCTTGGTTAAATCTGAATATATTGTTGAAAATATTTCAATTCATTGAAACAAATCGTTTTGCATGTTCTCTGCAAAAATATATCCGGATTGGCACCGTACTATTATTTCCTTTTAGTTAGGGAGGCGAATAGGGGATTTTTCGGGAATACTCGAGCGTGGCAGTTGAAGATATGAGAGATACCTCAGACCTGATAGAACAACTTTGGAAAGTATTAGCTCTATATATAGTGACGGGCACCTAAGATAGACGATCAGATTAGTAAAAAAATCGATAGTCTGAAATACTCGAGCGCGTCAGATTAAGATATTGGGGGTTGATTTTGGTGTTGAGACTAAATTTAACTAATCTGACTATAAGTCCTTGACGCCGCCGAGTTATAGGGTCGCGAACTTGTAAAAAAACGTTAATCCGGCATTCTCGAGCACGATTTTTTATTTTGAAGAATATAATCTGAAACTTCCTAAAAATACAAAATCTGCTGGCTTCCGCATGACCGGAAGTATGAGTCAGCTCCCGTCACTTGAATATAAAACATATAACTAAGATATATATTAAAAAATTTTTTTCTTTTAACAAACCCTCGAATATTGTATGAATCATTGTACTCCGATTCTTGATCCATTTGTTTATATATATTTTTTGTTTTATTAATATTTCATTCAAATGTATATGTGTGTTCGTAATTTAATTAGGAAATGTAATGTAATGTAATGTTTAAAAAAAAAAAAAAAAAAAACTTGTATTATCTTAACACAAACAAGTATTTGAAATACTTTTGTGTCCTTTTCATGTTTATTTGTATATTTTGTATTTTGGTGTTGCTACATTGTAACTTTTTTTCCTTTCTTTTGCAAATAAACGTTATTATTATTATTATTATTATTATTATGAAGCAGCCATTTCGTCTTCCGAAAAACGCGTTGCGGCATATAAGTCGCGAACGATACATTTTACAAAAAAAAAGTTCAAAAAAAAAGGAATTTTATTTTACACAAAAAAGGTCTCTTTACATTTTTGTCCAAAGTTGAAACTTTTGGACTTAAAGCATCATGAAAACTCAAACTCCCGCTTTTTTGAGTATATCTCGAAAACGGAGGGTGTTAAAAAAATTAATATAAAACAACGATGATTGAATTATGTAATTTTTATTACAGGTATCTCAAATTTTTTTTCCTAAAGCTTCTCGACAATTTTCGTGGGCTCGGAAAAAGTTACGCGTATCTGTATACAAAAGTATTATTAACATGTACAGTTTCATTAATTAATATTATTCAATAGCTTGTTGATCCTCAAATTGTTTTTTGGACGTACCGTAAGCAAAACAAAGTGAAGAATTGGAGCAAAAAAGAGGAATGTAGCATAAACATGTAATGTTACAGGCACTCAGCCACAATATGAAAGTTCCAGTGGAGAAGGAGCGAAAATGTAAAGGTCATACATAACAATACAATTTTTATATTATTTCATTTTTTATACAATAAATAATACAATTTGTACTACATTTCATCTACATCTACGTTGGTTGTATCTATCGCTTTATTGTAGTTCTTAAATTCCCCGTTTTATCAGGGAGAAAGAAAGGAAAAAAAAGAAACTATAACACCTTTTTCGGTCAGATTAAGAGAACCCACCAACATTTTTGTCAGACTAAGAAAATATGCTTTCAGGATACCGAGATAAACCTCCCCTATGAAAATCTGACGCGCTCGAGTATTTCAAAAATTTGTCGTAATTTATCGACACGCCGAAATCGTCAGTTTCTTAAAGGGAGCTTCCTTGGGGCCTGCTTAACACCCCTTCCGAAAATCTGACAAGCTCGAGTAATTTTTTTTCACGGATTTTTGACTACTTTATATGACTACCCCCACCACGCAAACCGGCAGATTAGTATACCGTTGTTATCAGAGGCACTTGTGGTATGAATATCTGACGCGCTCGAGAATGCCCAAGTAAATGTTTTCTTTAATATTTTTGAAAAATCGTACATGCCATACCCACCGCTAAAATGGTTCTTACCATACGAGCTTTTCTTTCGATTTTAATAGGTTTCGACGGCGATCTAGAATGTCGCCATTCAGCGACCTCGCCTCCCTAACTATTTTCACTGAGAGTAGAAAATAACTTCTGCAAAACCTTTGGAACGAAAATATCGCACCAAGCAATAGAGCATCAAAATAGTGAGTTTTTGACAAAAATCCTAGTAGAAAGCGGACATGTTGCTCACGAAATTTTCATAAATATTTAAAACGAAAAAAACATCATTCTCTTATAGGAAAAATAAAGGAAATTTTGGAGCACAACAGATATCAAGATGCGCTTTTCTGCATTGTGTTCAGGAAGGTCACAGAAAAGACTGGGAAAAATGTGGGTTAGCACTTTTTTGAAAAACGCCTTCTGGGCCGGAAAATGCATATTCCAATTGCATCATTACTTGCACCATTATGGGAAATTTTTAAAATGACTCGGAAATCGTTACTCGGGCATTAGAATTACCCGGGGGTGCCCTGGGATGGCTCTGTGGGGGTGAATTGGGGGGGGGGATGGCAGCGTGCATATAAATCGCTCCAAACTCGTTACTAGGAGGTTTTCGGGGATGCTGAATTCAATTCTTGCATTGGAATTACCCGGATCACTCAGTAGTGCTTCTGCAGGGGTATCCGGGGGGTCATTCTGGGGGAAAAATTGCATAGTCCATGGGAAGCGCTTCAAACTCGTTACTCGGGGGTTTTCGGCTTTTCGTTCTCCACAATCTTTTTTATTATGTTCTTCTGAGAGGTTGTTGCTCCAGTCTTAGTTGAACATTATCAAATATTCAATGTTTGAACTAAGTGGAGAGAAGTGATGAAAAATACGTTGCAAAGGTCTTAGCAAATCTATGTATTGAATTTGGGCAGCTTAATGCTTGTATTTCAGAGCACTAAAATGGAACCTTTCTTAAATACATTATTTTTTACAACTGTATGATCTTTGAATAACACCAATTCCCACTCATATTTTTGTGAATTTCTGAATAATCAATTTAAATAACAATACCTTTCAAAAAATGCCGATTATGTTTCTCAAACTTGAACAAAATATTAGAAATATTTCAAGGTAGCTAAACATCCTATTGTTTACACAAGATTTTTATGAACGTTTATTTTTCCAGGGCAGTCTTTGAAATTAAATAAATCACTGATTTTGATAAAAATTACCCAACTTAACTTTGCTTTGACGTCCTCTATAACAAAAAGGGCTTTGGTATGAATCAGTTTAAATTAGATTATACAGAGTGAGTTTCAGGTATGGAATGACTCAATATCACGGAAATAGATTTTCATAGATTTTCCATTCCGCCTTGTTACGACTGTTACTGTTAATTAAATTGTTTGGGTGCCATTTTTTGACCACTCGCTATGTAGCGCATGATATGGTTCGAAAACAAACAGTTATTTGCTACTGAGAATTTAGAACAAGGTAAACACAACCAAATAAATAACATCCAGCGACGTCCACGATATCCTTTAAACCAATTATCGAAAAAGCAACATTAATATGTTTCGTTTATCAAAAGAATTAACTGGATATTTTAGTAAACCGTGTGTGAACAAATTTGTAAATTTTCCACTTATTAAATTTAAATCTTTTGAGACACATTCAATTGAAACTTTTTTTGCTCCTTGGAAATTCTTGTGCCTCTGATCCATCTCCTTTGCTAACTATAATCGTATTTTTCCATTTTTTGTTTGCAGTTTAATAATTAATTTGATTCTCATTAATGTCAAATGACATGATTTTTCATAATTTCATAATTTTTCTTCTTTTTGAAAATAGAATAACTGAACCAGTATGTTCAGCTCACGTTTTGCGGTATTGCCACATCGCTCATTGTGGTACGTTGTGGTCAAAAATTTGTAAACACATTATCATTCGCTATGTAACGTATTCTTAAATTAAGATATGTAGTTAAAAATTGACCCCCTGCACATGTAAACAGTTTAGAGAAATATTATCCTCTGCAATTAAATCTGTGTCCAAGCAGCTTGATTATTTTACTGCTTCAACAACTTACTACTCTTTGTTCGATTCGCACCTTATTCGATATGGTTTGCCTTTATGGGGTCTTGCAGTTTGCGCCTCTTCAAATCTCCCTTCAAATTCCAAAAAAATGCGTTAAATTGATATATTGCGAGTCCTATTTTAAAAAATTAAAAATTCAACCATTCCCATTTGTAATTAAAACAGTCCAATTTAAGGGAGTGTTTTGGTATAATTTTGTAACAAAAAACACCAAGCACGATCAAGTTATTCCAAGTTTATTTATTTGTTCCAACCTATTTTTAAAATAAAATAATTGACTTCGTAGAACAGTTAAACTCAACATTAAACATATCATCATACCATTGTTACGACATGAATAGTATTCGGTCCACTTTTAAAGAATATGTTTCAAGGTTCTCCCATATTATATCCGTTAGTTATTCTTAATCAATAATATTTAAAGTACATAATAATCGATCACGACCGTAGGGCATATTATATTTAACTATGAAAAAATTATCACGCAAATAATCAATCGAATGACCTTTAAGAAGAAGTGTGTTCACACCTTGTTTTGACTATCAAAACGGATTTGTTTACACGGGTTTTTGTTTGTTGGGTATCGTTAGGTGTAACTTATTGTTATCTTTATTTATAAATATATTAAAAATATGTTAACATTCACAAGAATGTCATTATTAAATTAGTTTTATAATATTTATTAGTTAATTATAACGTGTGAACAATACGAAAATATTTTATTGGGGCTTGGACCAATATATGACTATAACGAGTTATTTTGTTTTGCACATATTTATTTATTTTATTTTCTCCGTAATATATTTTAGTTTTGTTTCCACTTTAAACTGAAAGGACGTTCGGTATAAATCTTATTTCAATTAAATCTCCATCTCAAATTTTATTCGGTATGTATTCAGCATGAACTACCGAAACTGTTGAATGAGCTCGTTTCATGAATTTCAATGAAAATGTCACAAGATATATTGGGTATCAACCAAGTATTTGCAACTAATAACGCCACTCTACGATTTCAAAAAAAAATGAAAAAAAATATTGATATTTGAATTCCTGTGGTAGACTGTGGTAGGCTAGAGCCAATGACGAACAAGGAGATTTTGCGCTGTTGTCAGGAGGAAAAACTTTATAAGTAGACTAGTTATCTTTTTTCTTTTACATCTGTTGAACAGAAACGCAAAGTACTGTCGAAACGTACTCTTTCAAATGATGCCCTCATAATCGGGTGCCTCTTATTAAAAAAGGTAACTCTCGCGTAGTCAAAGGAATTTGGAAATATATATTTTAAGCTGTAGTTTTCGACATCACGCTTTCAAAGTAGAAAATAAAATGTGACGATGATATAAAATGATAAATCGCGAAACAATTGTCAATTCTACCAGAAAACTAATGTGGTGAAGTTATAAAGAAATAGTGTGTTCCATTAAAAACCAAAATGTAAAATCACTTTTAACATATAGGAGGCAATGCTGTTGTGAGCGTTGAAGAAAAAACATTCCACAGTTCATTAAAAGTACCTATACTTATAAAATAAAAGAACAAAAAGCTTTGTAGGTAGGCAACAAATCAAATGTGATTTTTGTCATTCTGACGATGATATTTTAATAAATATCACTAATTTAGAGTATATTTTCTATTGAAGTGGAATTAGTTAAATTTATAACAGTAATCAAAATGTATGTATAATTTCTTGGAACAATAAATAACCAATTGTATTATTATCATCAATACTTGTACAATATACATGATTGTGATTTCAACATGGACTTCAGAATAACGTTTTATGTAACTATTCGGTCTAGGTCTGGGAAATATCAAAATATGAATCATCTCTTTCCCTTGTTTGTTTGTTGAATAGTTTTCAGGTGAACCAATTTTTATTACACTTATTTTCTTTTTGTTTTAGTGACGCGAGAAAAATCAACGATAAAGAATGGTGCGATAAGTGGGGATGGCCGAGTTACTCCTCTTAGGAAAGAACGACTGAACAAATCCAAAAAAGAACTTGCTGAAGAAGCTAAACGGGTTCTACATCAAGTGGATCGAGTGGATTGCATCACATCACCCAAAGGTAAATATTGATTTTATATAATACAAATCAACGGTTAATCGTTGGCTTATGATTAAAATAAGAAAGTATAAACACACATGAATAACGCATAATATATGCTAACTTTTGCATTTGCAGAACTATACAGAGTAGTTTACGTAAAAGTTTTAGCTTTTCATATCTTCGTTCTTAATTGAGATTTTGTAGAAAGTTTTAACAGATCGTTTTGATAAAACTGTAATTGTCTGTGACTGTGACCATTTGCATAGGTACAGCTCATTTCTGATAATAAAGAATACAATGGATAGTTGGTGGTAAAGATACCCCAGGGCTCGGTTTTAGGTACAATGGGCTTGTTATCAATGAAATATTTTCTCGGTTTTTCTTACGTTATTTTGTAAAACTGAATCATCAAAATAACTAGTGAAATTTTCAGCTCTTTAACTTTCCTCACTAATTAGATATTAGAGGTTGAATATGGAGCTCCCTTAAAAAGCGACAGAACCGACTGTGACATCACATTGCATATTGTGCTCTGTACTCCGCTGCATTTCACATAAGAAAGTTGGTAGGTAACAACTGCAATATCTTTAAATTTTAAAAGTGTTAGTGATTTTTGCTATTAAAGATGTACTCAGTAGATACTGGATTTATTGAAGCAGATTCTGCAAATTCACCTGAAGTCGATATCTTCATGGTGAGGGACTACATTAATAGAAACAAAGAATTCACACTTGGTTTCTGAATCGAAATTTCAAAACAATCTGTAATACATTGTACATTTTCATATCTGCGTCTGGAGGGAGTAGGAAGTCTTTTCTTAACTTGCACAAATGGGTAAAGGTAACTGGCTAATAACGGTATAGTTTTTTGTATAATGCTACATACTCTGGAAAGTGCCACACCAAAATCGTCTCCTAATATCCTATAAGGTAAATTCAATTTGATCTTTTTTAATGTTAGAAAGATATCAAGCTTGTCCAGTTCACATTTAGTTAACAAGCTCACAACAAATAATGAATGACTCGGAACTCCCAAATAAAGCTTTGGATTTTTTTCTATCAAATAAAATATTCTATTTCGTCTGACCTATTATTAGTGTCTAGATAAAATGAGCTATTCGGATCTGACATACTTAATCCTAACGAGCTAAATGTAAAAGAAGGACCGCTAGTGGATATTGAAAACTCTTCGTTCATAGGTTTTCCGTCTTTTTCCATTCACGATTTCTTTGGAACGATCTCTTTGCTAGTGCATTTCCTCTTTTTTGCCATTTTCCATATATAAAACCCCTCACCCCCTCATTGAATCGCTTTGGAATGAACATAAGCCTTAATGCAAGCCTGAACCCCTATTTCCCGAGATATAGAGGTTCCATTCGTGTGATATCCATTTGATTTTCTTCCTCTACTTTATCATCGTCAGAGGATCTATTTTCTTAGCTTAACTTGTAAAAACTGTGACCGTGGCTTTGAACTATGCATTGTTACTCTACTTTTTAGACAGTCAAACAATCTCGGTACTACTCAAGGTTTTAATTCAACTGAGCCACATCTCACTGTTTTAATGTATATATATTTTTCTGGTGCATTCTTGGATGTGTTAGGACAGTCGGGAATCAAATAGTATTCATTTACCACTTTTTTCTCATTCCCTTCACAATAAAATAACGAAACAGTAGGTACAGTCAACAGTCCAGCGGTTTTTTTCTCACACAAAACGATACAATATACACAATACACATCTCTCGACTCGCGGCTTTTCAAACGTTAGGTATAGCATATGCAGTGTGACGTCACAGGTAACCACGCCCCATTTTCGTTCAATACAATTTCTTTAATTAATTTTAGGGCTTAAACATTCGCGGAAATATCTAAAATTTTGGTAATCTGTTTAAAATGAGTTTTAGTTTCTATTATTAACTAAAAAAAATTTTCTTGAACATGCCCATTCCATTTTTGGTATTAATTATAGATGTCGCAGACTTGTGAATTAATAGTAAATTCACTCCATTTGCTGATGACTCAAGTGTGACCTCAAGTAATTCAGATATACCAACTTGTCATTCTACCATAGGCAAAGATCTTATTACTATTGATTCCTGGTATGCCTCTAACGAGCTTTTTTCCAATACTAAAAAAATTTTGATTTCATCTCACGAAGACGTTCTGCAACCTCTCGAACTTAACGATTGAAAGGCATTCTTTATTAATTTTTTTTATCATTTTCATGTTTATCACAACAATTGAGATAGAATAAAATAATCATAATATCGAATTTTTTTATTCTGTACGCTGCAGTATAATCAAAAACCAAAATATAATGCAAAACGTAATATAATGTGAGACACTGGAAAAACCCTTGGGGAAAACAAAATAAAATAAAAATTGCTTCAAATGCCGGTGGCGTCGGGAATGGAAGGAGAAAGGTGACACATTATTCCAAATGTACAACACTTGATCAAGAATGTTTTTCCATTAAAATATGCCCTTTTACATTTAAAAACAGCCTGTCAAATTGTCAAATCAATTAATTCAATCAAATAAATGAGCTGAACCCCTCAATCCTTATATTATTTTGTCTAATTTTGCTAGAGGTATCAACATGCCAACGTTGTTAGTGTCATTTGTAAACACCCTGTATTATCACAATTTTATACTTTTCACCTAAAAAATTGTGGATTGTACGTAGCTATTGTATTTTCACGTTGAAAAATGTCAATGCATTATTTAAATTAGCGTGTTTTGTGATGTATACTTCGACAAATTTATCTGAAACCGTGAAAGGAATGCAGACGTAAACATTTGATATTGCCACGTTTAACTATGAAAAAGCTAAAGTGCTAAGTATGTAGTGATAATAATTAGGAAAGGGACGTTTTATTATTAACAATATTAACAATATGATCAAATGTTAATTATTTAATGTGCCTGTTTCCTTGGATTTTCCCTATTAACATTATTTTTTCAATTCATGAATATTAAAAGATGGGCACTTTTCCAAATTTGTTATGGGCTCCTTCAATCTCTGGAAGCGTTGTACGAAAACCATAATTACCACACCCTCCTAATTACATAATTGGTGATTTTTATCGAAAGCTGACTTCTTATTGGCCAGCACGTGCGTGTGTTCTTCCCTCTCACTTCGTGAATGCGCCATATTTCCTCGCCTCTTACCGATGCCCCGTAGCTTCAGATAAACTTGCCAAACTATACAGTAACCGAGATAATGGATATCTTTCGTTTGGCTGCTTTAATGCACTGTATACATAACGCTCGATTAAAATTTCCGAATTGTTCCCAGTTAAACCAAAAGTCGGTGACAGATGTTAATTTTGGACGTGATAATTGGCTTTCATAAAACTCAATAAAATTTTCAAAAATTTGTTTTCTTAGCTATTCTTTCGCAGCATTTCATTCTGGACATCAAAAACTCCATTCAAATGACTTTTCTAGCTCTGACTCCTACATCACTTGGAATTGTAATAAGATAATTTCAAAATCCCCGAAGTTTTATAATCTACCATGATTTTTTGCAGTTCATTGTTTTTAGCAAAAAAGGAAAGACGTAGGTATGTGTTGACCCAGAAATGCTACAAAAAATGAATATTTCCAAATCTGTAAATATACCGCTTAACGTCATTTCTTACTGTTTTGAATCACAGTTGTTTTTCAAACACAGAAGTTAATTCCACAAAGCGAGTAGGTAGAAACATTTCCATCAAAACGGCTAGCCAGCTCATTTTTCGTGGGAAGCCGTTCTCTCCTTTTACATTCACGAAACGTCGAACATTGAAAATTTTGCAAATTATTTATGTGTATTTAAATATATATTGTGGTATTAAAACTGGATCGTCCAACGTGTATAGATTAAGTTGAGAGTAATATGTTTACACTTCATAGATACACCCAACGACTAGATTTCCTGTTTCTCGTGCCCTCATTCTTGCAGATTATCATTTACTAACTTGCAGAGAGTACCTATTTAAAAGGACATTACTCTGATTAGTGGTGAAGTGATCAATCGGGAAACGAGATACGTTATCTTAGAATAGGTGCAACTAAATGGTCTAAATAATTGAAAATTATATTGGTCTTTAATCCTTAATCAACAAGGTATTTTATTATTCCCATTACTTTTATTTTTCTATTCACAATATAGTAGATTAAATTAGATTAGATTAGAATTGGAGTGGCTCTTTGTCCTATCCCACTGCGACCTTTGCAGATCTATTGTGGTCCTCCCTATATTTAGAGCTCAATATCTAGCTTCATTCTTTTTATTAGACCTAATGGCCTGGATACCGCCTCCTTTGCGTAGCTCTCTGCCCTCGGTTTTTCTTCTCCGAATAAGTGAAACCGCACCCTTGCTATGCCTTCTCACTCACAGAGTATGTGCTCCGCGGTTTCTTCTTCTTCCTGGCAGAACCTGCATAGGCTGTCATCTGCAAGGCCAATTGTGTGCATATGTTTCCTCAGCCTACAATGTCCGGTCAGCATTCCCACCATCATGTGACAGTTTTGTCGAAGGGCTTTTAAGAAATTTTTTTGCGTGTATTTGTCCTGGGGTTTCATACCACCAGCGTAACGCCTGGTTGTTCATCCATTTGTGGATGCTCTCTTTACTTAGACATTTTGCAATTCCACAGGAAGGTTCTGGCCCTATCATGACCTCCGTTGCTCCCTGCTTGGCTAATTCGTCAGCCTTTTCATTGTCTTTTATTCCTTGGTGGCCTGGTACCCATGCTAGGGTCACTCTATTATGACTACCTAGTCTGTTTAGTGCCTTCCGACACTCCCACACCAGATTTGATGTTATCTTTATATGAGCGTATCGCCTTAAGTGCTGCTAGGCTGTCGGAGTAGATGACGATTCTTTGGTTATCGACCTCCTGTCTCATCAACTCTTCTGCACAGCATTGCACCGCCAGTACCTCTGCCTGAAAGACAGTAGCATGTTTCCCTAGGTTTAGAGAGATCGTGATCTTCTCTTGTACCCCATAAATTCCAGCTCCTACTCCGGAGTCTGTTTTCGAGCCATCAGTGTACCAGTTGAGATTCGCTGTTATAGGAGGCCCTGCTTCCCAGTCCTTTCTCCCTGAAATGTAAACTGTATAGTCGTTTTTAAAGCTATATTGTGGGGCAATCTGATCCGTTGGCATTCCCAGTATTGGATCTGCCTTTATTTCTTCATATAGCTCTTTGTAGACCTTACCGTGTTCTTGGCTTATCGGAGAAGGTCCCTGTAATAATCTGTGACTAACAGATCTTGCATTTCCTTGTATGAGGATATGTAGTGGTGGTAGGTTTACTATTACCTCCAGGGCCGCGGTCGGAGTCGTTTTCATGGCCCCCGTGATACTTAAGCAGGCCTGCCTTTGAATACCACTTAGCTGCCTCAGCGCTCCAATCTGCAGTGTCCTGGGCCACCAGACAACTGATCCATAGGTTATCATTGGCCTCACAACCTGTGTGTATAACCATTTGGTCATGTTGGGATTCAAACCCCAATTTTTTCCACACATTTGCATGCACCTTCCAAGGGCGATTCTAGCCTTGTGTGTGGTTTTTCCAATGTGGGAGATCCATGTGAGCTTTTGGTCAAATATTACCCCTAGGTATTTAACTTCCACTCCGTTAATTTTCGGCTTTTGTAGACCTTGCAATTTTCTCTTTTTTGTAAACGGTACCAGTGTAGTTTTGTGGGGGTTCACTGCCAGTTCTTCCTCCCTACACCAGCCACTGAAAGCCTTACCAGAAGCGTGTCTACTAGAATCGCCCACAAAAGGGGCGATAAGACGCCTCCTTGAGGACAACCCCTTTCCCTTTCCCTTTCCTTTCCCCTTTCCCTTTCCCGCTATGATGGTATAGTAACTACCATATTTATTCCCATGGTGTTTAACATGGCTAACCACATCTTGTATAATATATACCTACAACAGCTTCACAGACCATGAAGGCCTAAGGCTTGATTGGCTATTTTCCTCCATTCTCGTTTATATTTTACCTCCTCTTCCCATCTGCGTATGTTCAACAGCTGTAAGTCCTTCTCTACTGCTTCTATCCACTTCTTTTTCAATCTTTCCCTCTTTCTTTTATATTCAGCTCCTCCATCCTGTACTTTTTTTGCAGCTCTGCTATTTTCAAGTCTCTTTATGTGCCCTAAGTATATCATATGCTGTGACATTACTTCTATCTTCTACTTTCCTCCCCCCATATATTCTTCTGAGTATTTTTCTCTCCCATATATTTGGTAATTTCTCTTCCTTTCCATTCATGATCCACAGCTCTGCTCCATATATAAGATTCATGTTTGATAGATTCTTTTTTTGTTTTTTTTATACCGGTTTCGATTTAAATGTATTCAATAGTGCTTCTGCGCTCCTGTTTTGTTTCGTTATTATTGTATTAATTTCTTCTGTCTCATCATTTCTGTTATTGATATTAATTCCTAGGTAACTTATTCCGTTCGTACTCTCAAAAGTGTACCTTTTATTGTCCAAAATACATACGTTTTGTATAAACTTGTATAAACTGAAGATCTCTCCAGATAAACTGGTGGTCTATATAGAAGACAGCACTCGTCTTTATTGCTACAAGGAAATCCCATAGCAGCAAAGATTCGTGCATCTAGATAGAATTATCAAAAAATAACCACCACTTGTGTAATTACTGTTGAACATCTGCCGATTCCATCCACCAAGCTCTTGTAGGTCTAATATATTTCCTCCAGCATTAACAAAAAAAAATGCCAAAGATCTTCTCAAGCAGTGACCAGTATACATATTAGGATTTTCAAGTGAGAGATATTCAGCTATTTTCTTGGATATTTTAGAGAAGAAATGAATGCCGCAGGGCTGTACCTTGAATTTCCCTTTCCCATATGATCTCTGATGAGTAACATGAACTGGCCTTAATATTGCGTACTTCTTAAATACAGGCACAGGATCAGCTGCGCCGTCAGATACCTAACTAGAATCCTATGGAACTGTATTTCAGACGGAAATTCACGCCATTGTCTCGTGTATGGAGAGAATACAGCAAACCAATATCACACATAGAACAATAAAAATCTCTCGTGCAGTCAAGTGGCACTTAACTCTCACCGTATAACATAAAAATTGGTTTTAGACTGCAAAAAGACTCTCCTCAATACGAAAACTCGAGTATCCCTGGCCAATCTGGCATGGTGGGAAATGAAAAAGCAAACTATGACTATCTTATCGGACCAAAATCGTTAATTGGCATCGCAATAAGTTTAGCCAAACAAACACTAACTACCTGTACAGCTAAAATAGCTTTAAACTTCTGACACAATTCCGACACAGGATTGGTTCATTCAATCAAAGGCTTTTATACATCATTCGAAAAATGTATCTAAATCTAAACAAATGATGGGGTATAGTAGGTACGACCTACAGCATCTAACTGGCTACTGTTCGTCTAAATTAGTCTTTCCCAACGTGGGCGATAGCGCCCCCTTGTAGGCGCTGCAGGCCTAAAGGGGGGCAGTAAGAGACCCAGAAAAAAAAAGGGGGCGTTGTGTAGGGCTTTGGGGTCGATTTATAATTTCATCTACCTAGCTAGGAA
>CAJUYH010000996.1:0-29423 GCA_910591685.1 Galerucella tenella | reverse complement strand
TATGTTTGTTTTATTTTCAATAAAATATACTCTGTCCGAATACTATAAAGTTGCGTTTCAATAATCAGTTATAAGTACTTAGCGGTTTTTAAGTATGTTTAAAAAGGGGGGCGTTAAAAAATAATGTATTCTTAAAGTGGGCAGTAGACAAAAAAAGGTTGGGAACCCCTGGTCTAAATCATCATATGCTGAGACTTGGACTGTCGGAAGATCCGTCTCTGCCTGGAAGATGATGAATTAGCAAAACATATAATTTGTACCTCACCCGCCGCGGCTCGAATCAGGTATACTTGCCGTAATAGATATTTTGCGAACTTAAAGTTGTCGGCTCTTTGTTCGACCGTAATTCGATACGATACCGTCATAGTCCGCAATATAACTTAAATGGGATATACGATTAGATAACTGTATTAAAATTATTACGTCCCCTATATAACTGATGTTTTGCAGGGTCTCTCTATCGTCCCCGGACCTGAAATATCTTCCACCAAATAAACTTATCGGCTTTGGGAAGAGCAGAATTTGTTTGGTAAAATCTGGATAGGACTGAGCCTCAATAGACCCTTGGAAGTCGCAGTGGAGTGGCTTATATACCCACTTACTACAAACCTAACCTCACCAGATACCACAGCAAAAATCCGTGACTTGTGGGTGTTTGAGTCGCTAATTCATTGGTTCGACAGGCTCCACCAATTCCAATAAAAATGCCACTTTTATAATTTGAATCTCCTCCTTTGGGGTGAAACACACAAACTCGATAAGTTGTTATTTTGTGAATACTTCCGATTTTTTTACTCTAGGTATTTTTATTTCTGATGAAACTTATTAATGTTCCGTATATGCTGATTTTCACTTTTTCCTTCAGTTCTAAAGTCGCTCGTAACATGAAATATTTCGGCCATGAGAATGAAGCAGAATATTTCTCAGTGAGTTTTGCAAAATACGTCAGCAACAACGTTTCTTCTGCATCTTGAACATGTACTTTGTTTCGACACTCAAAAAACTGCCGATCCTTTTTTTGACAATGGATTTTAGATTTGTCCGGAAGCAAGTTTAACCTTAGGCCGGCGACACATTTGCGGTTGCGGTTGCGGTTGAAACCGCGCGGTCACAACCGCTGTTCTGTAAAATACATGGTTTCTTATGAAATGGTGCCACACTAGCGACCAAGCGGCAGCAACCGCCTTTGCAACCGCATCTTGCCGCGGTCGCGCGGCTGTCCGTCCGAAATGCAACATGTTGTTACTTGCCTGACTGTTCACATCAACCGCGCAGCTACAAACCTAGCCAGTCGAGTTTTGAACATGGACGTCTTCGATACCGAAAAATGTATTGTTCTGGTGCAAAGTAAGACGTGCTTGTGGGATGTTACCGTCAAGGCATACAAAGATCGCGACAAAAAAATTACTGCTTGGCAGAAGATTTTAGAAGAAATGTGTCCTAACCACGATTCGTGGAGTCCGGAAGAGAGAAGAGTAAAAGATAAGAAAATTCATGACTTAAATAGGTACTTTATAAACTACAAAGAATGATTTATTTACTTTTCACAAGCTGTGTATTAAACAACCACTATATATTTGTTAATATCATATCAGTTTGCCAACTTAAACTGCTTTCAGGCGATACGAAGTAATCAGTAAAAAGATTTTTGACATGTTGTCCTCGTAGTTGTTGACCACCAGTCCCGTGTACATCTGTATCATCTAAGCAGCAGGTTAGCGTGTCTTCAAATTTGTAACCATCCCTTCTTCTAACAAAATTGTGCAAGACGCAAGCTGCTTTTACTACCATCACTGCAAAATCTGGTTGCACTAATATGCTACTATGGAACACACGCCACTTATTGGCCAGAATTCCAAAGGCACATTCCACGAATCTTCTAGCTCTTGTTAACCTATAATTGGAAATTAGCTTGTTATCTGTTAGGTTACGCCTTGGATAAGGCCTTAATAATTTGTCGTGCAGAGCAAAAGCTTCGTCGCCCACCAGGACATAGGGGTAGACACCCGAATTTGGGAGAACCTCCTTTTTCGCTTCGATTTCTTAATTTGAGCATAAATTATAGCAACCGTTTCTATCAAATCCATGTTGATTATTGAACTGACGGACTTGGTATGACAAGGTGTATGCTTGTATGTGTGAACGTTATAGCGGTTGTGACCGCGCGGTTGCAACCGCAGCCGCAACCGCAAATGTGTCGCCGGCCTTTTAGAGTGTCGACTGCAGATAATATATCGTCAGGAATATTAAAATCCTGCGTGGTTTCAATGACGACTTTTTCGCCGTTGTCAAACGATGATCCTTTGAATATAACTCGACTATTAGCAATTTACCACTGTCCCTGAAATTGCTAGCAATGTCTTCGACTAATGAATAGCATAATATTATCGTTATAGTAATAGCTATAAAATATCACAGCAGTGCCATCGCGGTCAAGTTTTATAAAATTGTTTCGTTCATAAAAAAAGTTCATCTAAAAAACAAAATGATGTGTCACTGGCCAAATAAAGATTTCAACGAATTTGTTTCAACCTTTACATTCCCTCTGTGTTTACGATAACACAGACTGCTGTAAATAACTTCAAAATAACATTCCAAATTTCACATGCTAATAAAAATTCATAAGTTGTGTCCATATATAATGAAAATTCGGGTTTTTTTACTTCAAATTTATGACTTTACTTCAATTTATAATCAAAATTTAGGATCCAAAGTCACCTTTCAAGGTCAGTAGGTACATTTTGATTCAAATGCCACTTAGGGTGGTCAAAATTATAGTACAGGAACTGAAGCATTTTGGTTCGCAATTATTTTGTCGAGCATGGATTTACTTGAAATTTTAACAAGGATCATTTTCTATATCATTCCGCTTTACCATAGAACCTTAGGGGTGGTTGCCACCTCCTCTCGGGATGGACATTTTTTATTAATTCTTAGGATAAAAATTTTAATTACATTATTTTCGTGAAACTAATATTTTTCGAGCTATTCGCGGTGGAAATTAACAGACAAAAAAAATCGACGTTTTTAAATAACTCGAATAAGAATGTACATTTTATCAAAAAACTGTGAAAGCAGCCCCCTATCTACCGCTTTAATTGAAATTAATTTCCACTCTTCCCATTTAAAAACTGAGATATCTTAAGAAATTCAATTTATATAGTCTTATAGCTTTTGAAAAACTACAAAATCGTTTTTAAAACAAATAAAAATTGGAAATCTATGTTTGGAAAGCTGCAAAATGAACTTATTTAAAAAAAATTTCAACCAAAGAATTTTTGAATTGAATCATTATGATAATTAATTTTTTTTGCAAGAAAATTTATTTGTTCTACGACCACTATCGAACGTCGTCTTTTGTGCCTTGATGTTTTCCGTGAGCTGTCATAATATGACATTATTGGCGCTCTTAAGCAGAAAGTAACTTTGGTTCACGCCTAATTTTATCTATCGATAAAAGAGAGCTAGTAGTTATTTTAATATGTACTGTAGAATAAAATATTTTACTTGATTTTCTAATATTTTAAAGCATCCAACAGTATTTTCCGTAATAATTCAATGAGAAATAGGGAAATCTGAAATATATCTGACATTTATGTAATAAGTGTTGCCTACGTATGTACATAGGTACACGAAACTGCAATCTGGAAACTGCTAATTACAAACAATGGCAATCAATTTTATTTTGGTGTGATCGTGGAAAAAATCTTGTGTGTATTTCGACCAGAAAGTCCTTTGGTACGTCCTTTGCTACGTCGACCACCGTGAAATGTAGTGTAGTGGATTAGTAAAATTCAAATATCTCGAAAATCGTTAATATTTTGAAGATCAAAGAAGTATAGCTTTTTTCTACAGAAATGATGGGGCTATCCAAATTGAATGAGTAAGTTGTAAAATAATGAGCGATAAAAAATTTGTTGCTGATTTCATCTAATTCATATGGCGCATGTGGCGACATCTACGAGTTAACTCAAACCCTCTCACACATTCTTGTTTATCCTTACAAAAACTAGTTCATACCCAATTTTCAAGTCATTATGTAGAAAATTAGCTGATCTATTAACAAAAATCTATTTTATTTTTTTCGCTTTAACATCCTGTACCTCAGTAAGGAGCAGACTAAGACCCATTATTGTTAATGAAAATATTATTATTTTGGCCTTCTGAACGTAGATTTACAATTTGGCCCATTACTTATGAATCACCCTGTAGAATTCAAATGTAGGTACTAGACCAATAATAGTGGAGTGAACCTTGATCATGCCGTTGACTTGCTTTTAAATAATATATGATTCACTTACATGGTAAACTAGACTATTTGTAAACCAATATTTCGTCAAGGCGTTGAACTTCCTCCAAATACAATGAACCTACTTTAAATATTCCAATAGATATACCATAAATTAGCAGTGTTCTGTAGAATTCACAATATTAGCATGTACAAACTACCATTTTCAAACGCCCTCATTGTGAATCATAAACTCAATCACCACTGTGAGATGATAGTTCAACTCTCAAGTTAATGAAATGAAAAACCGTTAATAGCATTTTTTTGGCAACAAACATACAGTGAAACAGAAATAAAACTGTCAAGATTTCAATTTAACAGTCTGATCACACAGTTATGCAACTTGACGAAGTAGTTATTAGTATGTTACACACCTAACTTTTTTAAAAAGGGGAAGGAATAATAGGTTTATTGTTATATGTATGATTTAGTATTATCATTTACTGCAAGACGTAGTGATGATCATAGATAGTTACTGTATGAACAATGTCGGACTTTTAAATTCATGGATTAGGATCCATTACTGAGAAGAAAATGCATGTTAAATTGAAGGAAAATACAGAACCAGTTCGTCAAAGTACTCTTCGCATTTCTCTAGCTTTACATACAGAATTGAAAAAGTTATTTTCGTGCAATTGCACGCGAAGTCAATATTTCGCGTTCTCAGCAGAGTCCGCGAAATTCAATTTCGCGACCGTTACCCATTACTATTTGTCTACTTGTCATATTTTTTCGTTGTGTCAAATAGGGACCAAAAATTATTTTATTAATTTTATTACTAGTTAATCTTGACAACGGTAGCTGGAGCGCTACCGAAACGTCGAATTATAAAATAAAAAACATTATTGTGGTTTGATTCCCAAATAAAAAGAATAAGAGAAAAAAGAATACGTAATGCCACAAGGAACCAGAAAAAAGTTAATGTTCTATTTTGAAGTGACTAATGCGACTAGGAAAAGGAAATTTAATCAGGATTTTGGGAGGAAGTGACTAAAGAACAACTATTATCAAATAAATAATATATCTTTAAAATGAAAAACGTAACAACGCTACAACTTCTTAATCAATTTGTACTGAACGATGTTGATATATTCACTACAATAATACCTAGAACCCAATGGGTAATTTGTTTTTGGATTAGCTCTAAATATTCATTCACAATAAACAAAGTTGTTGAGAAGAGATTTGAAATATCTGTGGAATGGAATATTAGAGGAATTTTCTTTGGTACTTTCAAATTGTAAGTTTTTCCAGTGAAATAATTGTTCACTCGCCTATAATCCTCAATTAACTGTCGTAAATTCATTAAACTACCTATACATAACAATCTTATATTAATTATACTCAAATCTTCCGTCTTGTTACATAACCTAGATACCACTATTTAACAACTTGTATAATGTAGAATCTCCCTCTGAATTTTTTATGTAGTATTTGCTTTACTGCTTCATTTCTCAAATTTTACAATCTCACTGATGTCACACCAGATGTTAACGGATACGTTGAACTTTGTCATCTGAATCCGTTATTATAGTAATGTTATTTACATATTCATCTCAGACTAACTGTGTAAATTTAATTTAATTTTCATCCCAATATTTGGCGTTCATGCCATATCACTATTTAAAAAAATCAATGCCTTATCTTTAGTTTGGGAAACCTAGGACACAAACATCAAATTTTTCCGAGAAGAAATATTGTCCCTAACCAAAAACGTGTTGACCCCCAATTATTTTCTAAAATTATCGAAAAATTTTCAGAGCCTGAGCTGTCGACGTAGCTTGCAAGTACAGCGTAGGACACTAGAAACTGGAGTCTTTTACGCGATCTTTTCCAGCTTTACACGCACAAAAAAATTGTGAATATGAAAATTGTATGAAATCTTATGCCATATAACAACACGATAAAAGTATTTGTAATTGAAAATAATCTTATGATACGGTTATGTAATCTTTAATACACATGGTTTTTGGTCTGTCCAAACCTTTTTAAATTGTTCTTGTACAGTTTATGGTTATGAACTTGTATTATATTATACGGGTTGGGATAAAGTATGAAACCAAGTAAATATCTTTTAAACGAAAAGAACGATAATTATGAAAATTTGCAGGTAAGTACAATGGAACAAAATGCATCTGATGTACATTTTTTGTTAATAATATACTTCCGGTTTGACCGGAAATGCCATCAACTTTTTTAATTTAAATGGGACACTCTATATATTTTTACAGATTTTGAAAGAGCTTGTTATTTTCAATTCATACATACTGAGATTAGTGTAAAAAAATTGTAAAAGCGGGAATATATTTCAATAAACCGCCTTTGAGTTTTGTGCGTTAAAGCAAAAAAACTATTTAGATAAACTATAAGATGTTATTTGTATGCATAGTAATAAATAAACGAGTACTGTTTAGTACGTCTTTTGTTCTCCAAGTCTCAAATTCTAATTGACGGATATAAATTTTACAATTTAGAATGGTTCAGTTGAGTGAAAAAGAGAGTACCTATTGAAATTTTGATGATGATCGGTTATGGTGATCGTGATCATGAAGAAGTGTGTCATATTTTCAATAATTTGCATCCGGAGAGAAATCCTATATCACGCTCAACAGTAACTAAAACATTACAACGTCATACTTAATACAACTGGGAGGGTAAAAAATTTGCTAAAACCTGGAAGACCACGGACTGCAACGAACGAAACTGTTAAACAAAATATTGCAATCGAAAGAATCACCTCAAACTTCCACCACAAATTTGGCACCAAACCATGGTATCAGTCGACGTTCTGTAGGAAAGATATTAGAAAGTGAGAAGTATCATCCGTATAAGGTACAGTTGGTTCAAAAATGATTGATGATGATGATTTTGACCGACGACTCGAATTTTGCGAACGGCTAATGGACATTAGGGTGGATCATATGTACTTATATGGAAAAAATTCTTTTGTGAAGTTTCGTTTTGTAATACTTATAAAAGGGTGTTAAATTATGTACTAAATCTATGTGTAAAAATTTGTTTCAATTGAATTTTATCTTCTGTAATATATTTTCCGGATGTGCGAATTAACAGCTATCTCGACACTGAAAGTAAAGCCAATGAGTGTCTTGCTCCATCTTTACATGTAGGATGAGTCTTAGTACGGAACCAAGTCGATGTATAAACTTTAACAATGTATGTGGCTAAAATTACGAGGTTTTTTTGAAGGAACCTCTGTCGAAGCATATAAACGGAGAATGCGATTGGCACGAGTCAGCCATCTTGCATAGGACATTTTCCCTGGTGATTGATTTACTAAGTGCTCAGGAAATTCCCCACTTATAATCGCGGACACAATTCTGTACAGATATGATTGGTCCGTGCTTAAATCGTTCACTGTGACCGAAGGTAAATCACAATAAATTTTTTGAAATTGAACAATTGGATTGTTTTCACAAGTCTCTAAAGCTTTCCCTATTGTACCTACCTGAAAATGTCTGAGGTCCAGCTGAAGCACCATAAATGAATTGGACCAAATGTCGAAATGGCAACTCGTTCATATGTAGCAATAGTTATTTTCCCAACAAGTGCGGAAAGTGATACTTTCCCGCACGCGACTGCAGTTGACCCGAACGACGCGGAGCGGAGTTCGGGCAAGCGGCCAAGGGCGGAAAGACACTTTACGCATGAGTAAGGATCATTATTTTTTTTACGACCGTATATACGGAAGGTATACCAACCCATTTCTCAAAAGTTATTTTATTTCAACATACATATACAAAACTTTAACCATAAACTATTGATTATTATTAATATTAATACGAGTATTGATATTAGAAACACAACTTGTTGCATTCTGTAAATTACTTAAAACTTCCGGTCCAGTGGAGTTATTTGGTGTTAACTGGTAATTAGATGACGTCGATGAGGATGTCATCGGTTGCAGGTCACATAAAGATGACGATGAAGGTGACGGCAACGGTTTTAAGTCATTTGTAGATGAAAGAATTTTATTTGATATATTATGTTTCTTATATCAAATCCGGGCGGTTTGATAGTTGTTTTGTGACACTACTTCAAAGAATGTACAGGGTTATATGAAAATATCTTCATTGTTTCATATTTCCAAAAAATTAAAAATGCAACAAAAAGCTAGAACAGATGTAGATTTTATTTGATGGACTATTTCGTGAATATTTATTTACCTGTTGTAACAATAGTTATTACTTCCGAAGTAAAAAACTATCTAATAAGGTCAAAATTTGCATAATTTTACTTTCCCGCACTAGTGTGGGAAAATGACAATTTCAAAACTAAAATGCGTGTGGGAAAGTGGGTTAAAACGCACGGTCGTAGAAAAACAAATTATCCACTGTAACGGTTTTTTTAACCGCGTTTCAAGTATCCGCACAATGCCACCTCTTTTTCCAGTATTGAAGTTTGTTTCGTCACAACCAATAGCTAATAAATGTTCGAAAGACATTCCCTCATTTGAAAAATAATCGGCTATCGTACTTTCTATAGCTTTGGATGTACCAGAAGATGGCGCACTATAATAATAATTTGGAGTCTGGTTCTTTTAAGAGAAATATACTCCTCTGCTTGGATAACTATTTTTTATGAGTACACTGTTTCTCTTGATTTTGTGAATCTTAGATATCATTCCGGAGGCAGATAATGATAACCAATTGTTATAAAATTTCAAAGGACATTATAAAATAGAAGGTTTTATCGCTATCAGAATTCACTGGTACAGAAAAAAAATTTTTTATCCACTCTAATGGACATCTGTAATGACGACGGAAATTTCGCTTCTATGACATAGTTTTTTCCGATGAGGCAACTTTTTGTTTAATAACTTGAGGTATTGGTCAAATGAGAATCCTCATTGGATTCATGAAGCACATACCCAGTATCCACAGAAGTTGGATGTTTGGATGGGAATTGTCGAAACTTGAATGGTAACAAGTATTTGGATCTACGAGGCTTGTTCAATTGAAACCCATCTTTGGTCCAGGAAAAATTTATTGACAAGTACAATACTGTTTCACCAACCGATGTATACCCTGCTTATAGAATTCTTGTAGCTGCTGCTGGAAGAATTCTTCCACAGCGTTTTGTACTTTTACGTCCGACTGAAAACGGTTACCTTTTAACGCCTTTTCTAGTGGCCCAAAGATGTGAAAATCGCAAGGCGATAAATCGGGACTATAGGGTGGATGCTCTAATATCCTCCATTTCTTTCGTTGCAGTTATTCTTTGAATACGTTGGTAACATGAGGCCGAGCATTATCACATTTGGATGGATTGTTAAGAACAAACGCCATTTCAAAGTCACAATACTTAAAATCGCTGTCAAATATAAACGAAATAAACAGATCAGTGTGACGTTTGCATACACTACTAATGTTGGAAAACGTCAGTTGAATGATTACAATTGTTTCCAAGGCTAACCTGACCAAAGATGGGTTTCAATTGAACAAGCTGTGTACTAAATAACGAAATTATTCCTGCACTTCAACAGAATGGGTAATTACCACAAAATGTTTGGTTTCTACAAGATGGAGCACCTCCCCACTATGATAGACGGGTTAGGAATTTTCTGGATGCGAATTTCCCAAATCGATGGATTGGACGAAGATTCATAGAGTTGCCTGCTCGTTCTCCGGATCTTAGCCTTTTAGATCTTTTTTTTTGGGTTATATCGAAAATCACGTGTTCACGTTAGACGACCAACAAACTTACAGGAATTGAGACAAAGAATTATTGATGAATGTGAACTAATACGTGAAGAAGTATTGGAAAGAGTAACTCAAGAATTTGTTGATAGGATGGCACATTGTCAGCAAGTAAACGCGAGCATTTTGAATATTTCGAGTACTTTTGTTTCTCATTATACCAAAATAATGAAATGTACACCTATTGTACAACTAACAGTGAGTTATTCCCTGTTTTTATGAATTTTTTTTACACTAAACTTTCAAAATCTGTGAAAATATATAGGGTGTCCCATTACAGAAGTTGATGGCATTTCCGGTTAAGCCGGAAGTATATTTTTAACAAAAAAATGTACATCAGTTGCATTCCGATCAATTGCACTTACCTGCAAATTCTCATAAATATCGTTATTTTGGTTTAAAATATATTTACTTGGTTCCATACTTCATCCCAACCCCGTATATCTTACATTTATTTTATTAAATACCAAAACTTATAATGTAACAGGAATGTTGGAAAGATACCGTTTGCTAGTCAGTGCGAGTGCACGGAAATTATAAATTCACAGTTTTCCATCTTCACCTAAATTTGCGAAAAAAAAATAAAGACTCAATTTCACCCAGCACCGTTTAGGGGCGATATCTTGGAGGAAAGTGAGCTAAGGAAATTCTATCATTGGTTAGTTTCATACGAGCAATCACATCCTGAATTTTTTCGCATTAATTCAGATGCACCCTATATCATTTCCGTTTGACCACTCCGTACGTGTGAATCTCATTGTGAATTCAGCAATTGTACTGCAATGAGATGCTAATAAAAAATGTGTTGTTGCCTATACAAAACCCACAATAATGACCCAGAGAAGATTCCGATGACCATAGCCATAAAATGACAATCGTACAATGAGCAAAACTTGCAGCTACGCCTACCGAGATCTACTTAAACCAATTAGAGATCGAAAAAGAATAAGAAAAGAAGCTCTACCAATTGCGAGGACATTTTTGTCGTAATTTATTCATCAATCCTTCAAGAATTATGTTATCTACTTATTACTTTTAATGAATGATATACGTACAAGAATCGGAAACGGAGAAACAGTCAGTCTGTTTGTTTCGTGTCGGTAACTAGAACAATATTTCAAATTAAAATTCTTCTTTTATAATTGTCTCTCTTTCGTTTTGATCAAACGAGCTGCAAGGCTGCTCGATAAATTTGATAAAGAAAGAAAAGATAGAATGTACCCTCTCTAACAAAAAATAGGCCGTTTCAACATTTTCTAGACTCTTCAACAGCATTGGAAGGAATTAGGGTTTTGGTTTGGGTTTTTGGGATCAGATTTAAAAGCGGCAGAGGGAGGTATGTTCTGATTGAGCTTTAACCTATTGCTATAAGAATGATAACATTTTAAGAAAATTGTGGTAGTCCTCCTTTCAACATCTAACATGTTATCCCAGATTGGGCTATATGAAGTTTTATTGATACTATTAGCGATTCGCTCTGGGGCAGTATTCTCGACAAGTGAGCTTCTTGACGCATAGGTACGCATTAAAACGAATAGTTCATGTGCGAGTTCTTTTTTGGAGTGGTATTCTTGACGACCATTCGTTTTTTGGAACGTATACGCTTGATAATGTGCGATCATAACATCCGGCATCACTGCAACATTTACTAATTACAGAAATTGGTTCGTAAATTAACGTTTTGTGAGAATGAATTTAAAAACTGACAACTGGCAAAGTGAAATACTATCCACATTTGTAATTTACGGGAAATTGAGGAAAATTTAATTTTATATCACGACCAACGGGATGGAGGTGAAAGTTTTAAAATGTTTGTTATTTTAGTAGTTTGTACATTCATATAGACTCCATTTTGAAATTATTTTGGTATATACAGGATGTTCCAATAAATTGTGGCGTATCAAAGTTACATTTTTCCTCATAGGGCACCCTATATTTTATTGCATCTTTTGATTGCCCCTGAAAAATGAAAAACTTCTTCACACCTTCACACCTAAATACAGAGGGTTCCGAGTTATGCCGACTTTTTCTTAAAATGTGAACATTTCGAAAAATAATAATAACTCAGTGATATAACAAATTCTAACAAATATTCTCTTACATCTAAATAGTTAGACATTCGTTGGATGTATTCCACGATTGAGTACTAAGTATCTCTTTACAGGGTGTTCAGAATTTTCAGTTTCATTATTAGATCATATAATGTGCAGTATCAGGCTTATTTTGAATGGAACACCCTGTATTTTAATAATTCACCATGTTCAAAAAAATGTCCTCTTTCGAATAGTAGAAGGGCGTCCTATATCTGGGTATTATATTTTTCGTGCAATTCAAAATTTTCTTAAATTGTATTTAATGAAATATAGGGTTATTATAGTAAGCAGCTTATAAATTATTTAACTTGTGCATGTTGGCGGCTTAGTCTCGAACACTCCTTATGAGCTGGACATGTGGAATTAACGGGCAAGCGCTTTTTGTTTATCAGCTGCAATTTCTCGTCTCTAGCTTCGTTATTAATGGAGATATCATTATGTGGACTAGTATTTTTTGAAATTTTGAAAAAAAAAAAAATATCTCGAAAAAACTATATCTTTGGTATTGGATATTGTACTCAGATTTTATCTAAAAGTTCATGTAGCATTGAAATGAAAAATATTTGGTTTTATTTAAAATCTCAAAGGTGGCGTCCAAAGGTGACGAGTATTGATACGTTAAAGACAACATTAGATTTAAACTCAGCGTCATCCAAAACCTTTATCTTCGTAATTTCAGCTTTTCCACATAACTGTATCCTCCATCAATTCCAATCAGAAATTCTCGCGTCACACCCTGTATACGCCCGCTCTTGTCCCATTCCTAGTCTTCGATCCGTCTGTGTATCAGGTCTTACCTCGGAGTAACGTCAGATCGGTCGGGTCTTGCCAGACCTTTCTGTAAAGTTTATTGGATACCCGGTTTCCTAATTTATTTTGTGCTTCAGGCAGTTTTGCAGCCAAAATAACCTCAGTGTCACGGAATTTGGTAGCAGAAGACCAAATAAGGTTTCTACTGCTGCTGTGATTCTCATGCAACCTGCAATTCACCAAATCAGATTCCACCAACCTACAAAAATTCTCAGGTGAGGAATAAGTACCTAACTAAACATCGGCATTGGATTTACTTTCGCACATAATTGATATCATTGATCAATTTTAATTTCTTAACCGAACAGGTACAGATTATAATGTAACAAATAGTGATAGAAGAAATAACCTCAAATTTTTTTAAATCTATGTGGACCGTTTTTTTTTATTTTTTTTTGTCTATAAGCTCATTGTTAGTAAACGTGGAGTTCAGATAATATCTGTGAAAATGGCAGAATAATGGAGTAGACGTGCCAATTTTACATAGGAAGAAAAGTCAAGACCTATCACTTTATTGAAAAAATACAATGTAATTCAATTTATAGGAAATATGGATTTATTATTGGAAAGGATATAACGAAAGAGTATCTATATCTGTAAAGTAGGGGGGTGGGTGTAGGCTCATAGAACCTAGGCCACATGTGACCCATTGTACATCCCTCCGAGGAGTTGTCCTCCTAGGTCATCGTCCATCCTGTCCTTCCCAGGATGGTGGACAGGTCACTAGGAGATATCTCCTTTGTAACGGCAGGTGTAAGCCAAGACTCACCGAACACATACTCCCTTATTGACGATAACTCAGAACACTCACATAAGACATGCCTTCCTGTTCACACATCCTGCATAGAGGTGTGTCCACTAGCTCCATAGTATGGAGGTGTTTCCTTAGTTTACAGTGGCCATCAGACAGAAATCCTACTGTTGAACGTAGGCTTTTCCTGGTCATCGCCAAATATTTCTTCGACGCCAGCTTCCCAGGGTCGCCCAGGGTGATCCTGGCAAGACTGCATCCTTTGATTCCATCCCATCTCTTGAGGGATTGAGCATGGGTGTAACGTTTTGCTAGCTCCGCAATTATCGAAGTCGTCAGGCCGTAGGTGTCACTGGGTCCTGAAATTTTCAGTCCAGCTGCTTCCCTGGCTGAAGAATCGGCAATGTGACTACCTTTACTCCTGTACCTTTAACCCACCTCAGGATAATATTGTTATCTGCCGAGGCGTTAGCTATAAATCTTGGTGGCACTCTAGTACTAGCCCCGATATAACACGTTTTCTGTTCAAGGCTAATGGGGCTTGTCTACTGTGAGTGCAGATTGTTATGTTTTTGCCAGAAATTCCTTTTCTGGTTATTTGGTTTGTGGCAATTGAGATACCAGCCAGTTATGTTTGAACCACTTTGGTATTTTTTCCCATTTCCCAATTTATCCTCAGGCTTAATGCTCTGGAGTGAACTCCACATCCTGAGCCTTCTTTCGTTTTTGAGCCATCTGTTTATATGCGTATACAACAAACAATGTTATGTAACCAAGATATCCAGTTGAACTATCACTTTCAAAGTATCTCTATTATTTTTAACGTCGTATCGCACCTTTGTGTATAACCGAAAATGCCCAAAAAAATCTGTCTCGTTCAATATCTCAAAATGATTTGTACGATGACGAATAACTCATTTTCGGTGTTTTCCATTTTCAGACTCTGATGGACTTTTTACAAAACGTCCAGCTCGCATATTTTCGAAATAATCACTGACAATAAAAATTCAGCAATCTCGCCTATTTTTCTTAGAGAGCGTGATGAAATTAATGTGAATTGCATTTGGATATGCTCAAATCCGATTCAGGTATTTTCCAACTTTAGGAAAAAGTTGGTAAAATCGATGTTTTTCAAACTTGTCTGTGAAAAAATATTGAAACACACAAACACGTGACTTTTTTATCGAGTATAGGAAACATGTTTCACCAACAAAGATTATCATAAAGTTTTAATTGCTTTTATGTTAATTAAAAAAGAATGACGCACATTTGAATGTGTTTTTACAATTAACGATACAATTACAACTAAGTACATTCAAAAACTAGCTTGCCTTGTCAACTTAATGTTAATTGATTAGTAGAAGTCAGTTTATGTCTCACTTGAAACTAGTGTCAAGACTTTATTATAGTATCTACTTTCAACTTAATACTGATGGATAATTATAAGAATTATTTATAATAAAATAAAAATATCCAGTTTTTGTGATCTTATTTATCGAATGGGAAATCTTTTCCAAGGTTGAAATAATTATGAGACCAAAACAGTCAAAAGTTTCTTATAAATATGTAGTATCTGTTAATAATACACATAGATTCAAAAGTTTTGCATCATCCTAAATCTCCGAAAAAAAAATGTGTTCATTATAAATGGATCAGTGATTAATCAAATAAATAATTAGTTTCAATAAAAAAAAACGTTTATATTTGTCAAAAATTTTTATTATCCAATAATAACTTGCTTTAAACATAAAAAGTATTCTTAGAAATTAAATAAATTAAATACAAATTGATTCTTTTTAAAGAAAAGGTTAAGTGAAAACCTGCATGAGAAATTTTAATAAAGAGTATTTCCACCTCTAGAATTTATGCAAGCTCGAAGTCGCCTGCCCATGTTGTTTACCAAATATTGATATTCTGTTGAGGAATATTTCGCCATTCTTCTTGGGCCGCATGAACAAGCTCTTGTACACTCTTGGGTGGATTTATGCGTGCTGCCACTGCCCTGGCAGCATGTCCCAAGCATGTTCTATGGGATTCATGTCAGGAGATAGGGCAGGGCAGTTCAAACGATTGATCCTTTCAGTTTCAAGATACTCATTTACAGCTCTGGTCCGATGAGGTCGGGCGTTATCGTCCATAAAAAGGAAGGAATTGCCAACAGCTGCGCGCCATAGTCTCACGTGAGAATGTAGAATCTCTCTGAGATACCTATCACCAGTCATCGTTCCTTCCACATGAATTAATTCTGTGCGATCATTTAACATGATACCTGCCCAAAACATAGCACTTCCTCCTCTGAAGGGCGGTATGGGGCGAGCATGGGCAAGCTGAACAAATCTCGTTGGATTCCGCCACACACGTATTCGATGGCTATCTTGTACCAAACAAATCCTTGTCTCGTCGGAAAAATCACCGAATTCCAAAATCCTTCAGGCAAGGCCGCGTGTTCTTGAGCCCACTGTAGTAGGCGAAGTCTGTGCTCAGGTTGTAGTCTGGGCACTCTTATTGGTCGGCGACACCTCAAACCTGTCGCAAGTATTCGTCTTCGTAGTGTTGAGATCGATACTTGAACTCCCAACGCATGTCTCATATCTCTTTGGAGTGCTGGTATTGCCATGGTCGGGTTTCTTCGGATAGTTAAGTGGATATAGCGGTTCTGCCACTGATTAGTAACACGCCTTCTACCGCTTCTAGGTCTATCACGAAGAGAATTGGTCTGGAGATACCGGTTCCATACACGAGACACATCACTTTGCCAAACGCCAACTCTATTTGCCACGAACCTTTGAGAATGACCTTCTTCAACTAAAGCCACTATTCTTGCACGGTCAATCTCACTTATGACTTGACGATTCATGTTTGCACTTAAAATCGTAAAAATCAAATGCCTTGAATGTTAAAATGATCGCACTAAAAATGTTATCTTACAAAAAAACTGTAAACATCTGTATATTGCAAAAAATATGGAACATATTGATATAGTAAACATTTATAAACAAGCCAACAAAAAATTGTTAGCGCAAAAAAATTCCTTTGCATCCGAAGAACGTGATGCAAAACTTTTGAATCTATGTGTATCTTTTTCTTAATTGCTTTCGAATATTTCATTAATTGCAATGAAGTTGTATCAATGAACTTCCTCTTCTGCATTAATGCTTGCTGAATACCAGAAAAACTGTTGAAATTTCACGATTTTCATATTTTATACGACAATGACATTGTTTAATGGCAGATACACTTAGAAAACCCAAAAATGGGTCGGTTTTATTGAATTGCTATTTCAAATGCGATAGACGAATTATGAAATTTCAACTTCTCCTCCGACACAGGGTGCCCTACGTAGGGTAATCCAGAAAAACGCCATAGCACTAATTATAGCAACATTCCAAATACTTTAAAAATATCAAATGTTCAATTTCTCTTTGGATACGACAATTGCAAATTGTTAATATTTTGTGAATATTGTTTGAGAGCTTCGGTTCCGATGGGACAATCAGTATAGCAAATTATCAATAATTTGAAAATATCAAATGCTCATGTTCACTGTAGATCAGACAATCAATATATCAAATTTCCAATTATTTCTTCGCTTTGGTTGAGAGAATCAGTATAGCAAACTTTGAATAATTTGGAAATATTGAATGTTCAATTTCTCTTTGGATGCGACAGTCAGTATAGCAAATTGTTAATAATTCGTTAATATTGTTTCAAATCCCGTATGTCACAGAAGTAATTAGATCAGTTTCCACCAATTACCAAATGAGACTGACTACCTCCCAAGCGACCAAACAGAACTTCAAAGCTCGATATCATACCACCCAACCCATACAACCCAATTCAAAAATTACAATACTGTCACGCTATACTGCTGGGCCAATATTACAAGCCCATAAATGCTTGAAATTTATTATCCCAGTTTTTCCAGTAAAATGCGACCACAAGCTTTAAATTTTTCCTTTTTTTCTTTCAGGTGTTAACCCAGAAAAGTTCTACACTCTTCAAAATCGAAAAAAGAAAAAAGAATACTTCTCTGGTTCCCTGGATCGTCATAAAAACAAGAGAAAATCTTTAGAAATTGTACCGCCCAAAAAGCCACCACGCACATTTGCCGCCACGAAATACTCCCAAAAACCTTCGATTTTCGATATATTCAGAAGGGAAAAGCCAGCAGCACCAAAAAAATCAAATTTACGTCGAAGTGTAAGTGATTTATCGACTACAAAGATCAAAGATCGTAGCGATAAAAGTTTCCGAAAACGGTCAGGAAGTGACAGTGCAGAGTTCATAAAAAGAAGAAATGAAAAGAAACAACTTTCCCCGATTATAGAAGTAACGCAGAGAGAAGATTATTTTTCCGCGCCAGAATTAGATTATAATAAAGACGAAACCGATCAAAACAAAGAGAATGTAGAACCAAAAGGTTTTGTTAGAAAGAAGGCAAAAGAAAGCATCACCGAACAATTGAAACAATTCATCAACGAAGTAGATGAAGAGTTATACAAGGAAACGGGAATAAGGGTACCACCTTCGGAGGAACATAAACCACCTCAACCTATTATAATAGATGTGGAGAAAGCGGAACAAATTTCTAATAAAGGAAATAAATTTAAACATTCACTATTAGCTCGAAAATTGAAATATATCACCCGAAAAAAGAAACCCCCAAATGAAGTCAACAAATCAAAAAAATCTGTCGAGTTCGAAAGTAAAAAAACTCCTCCTTCTATTAAAAAAGAACAAATAAAGACAACAGAAGAACCTCCTACTGGACCTATAATAAAGAAGGCGATTGATAACTTAAAGAATCCAAAAGATTCTCCAAAAATGATCCATAGCAGTCAAATGCCACCGGAAAAACTTCCTTTAACAAAAGGTCGAAAAGTCGACTCGATGGTTAAAAGGTTAAGCAGTGATTCTACTTCACCTCCGCCTCCGAAAACAAATGCAATAATATCACCGCATCCATCTGTACAACATAATAACAATCAACCATTCTCTTACACCAGAGGATTGAGCCCTGACAAATGTATGTCAAATGAAACTTCACCAACATCAGGCAGTCCAATAATATACGCACAAGTTGTTTGCGGTAACAACGGAAACGGACCTTCTAAACAAACTGTACATACTAGTTATAATGTCGGTAAAAAAAATACGCACTCAGATTCTGACGAAGGGTTGGGATACGAAGAGCATGTAAGCTACAAGACGCTAACACGTTTTGGAGAAGATGTTGATGAAGTTGACAATTTAAAAGACGAAAGTCCGATCACTCCTAAATTTAGAAATCCGGAATACCACAATGGATATTTAAGTAGTGAGAGAAAAGAAGTATCTAATATACGGTATTTAGATTCTTCTGCCAGAGGTCGAGGTGATGGTATGGATTCTAAAAGAAGAGGAGAAAGTTTTACCGAATCTCACGAGCAGCATTTCACTTCATTAAATGGACGAACTGATTTGGCGGCTAGAAGAGATCAATTAGAATCCAGGATAAATCGTCGAGTAACAGACAACTCAATACGAACTTCTCCAGAATATTTAAAAAATCCCTACCCAACCAACATTTATATATCCGAAACTACCTCTAAACACTTCAAAGATGGAACTACTAGTCCAATAGGGTACACTGAAAAATATATCTCAGAGACTACAACCGATAAATATGGAAAACCTCATACAAAAGAAACAAAATATAGGCAATACTTTGACGACCACAAAGAACGTTCTAACTACGAAAATAGTTTGAAAAATCATGTCTTGTATCAGTATAACGGTTTTGACAATGAACCAAAGAGTTTTGATTCGCAAATAAGCTCATCTCCTGAAAATAGAAGATACGGTAATAGTCAAAATTACAAAAGAGAAGAATACAAAACTTTCAATAAATCTACTCCTGACATTTATTGTAGATCCCAACCAGATTCGCTGCAAAGAGAAAATGTGGAAAGACGAACGGGTTCTTCGAATTATCGTTCAGATTATTACGAAGAATATGACAGAAGGGAAAGATTTGTCGATTCTGGTATTGAAAATGATTTCAGAAAAGATTCGGGTGATAATTTGGTATCTCGACCAAGACGTCGTAGAGACTATTGTAATGAAAGTGATGACGAAGGTTTTGCTATTTCACTTTTAATAGCCAGTGAACGACAGCACACCGAGGAAAATGTCAGTCAAAGAAAAAACCGTGACTATGACTCCGACAGAGCGGTTTCAAGGGAAGATGATCCATACAGGAATGTAGAAAATATGGAATATAAAAGTAAAGTAAGATCCAGTGAATATATTCCTAGAGAAAGAAGTATCGACGACGGATCCCACTACGATCCTAGAATTGATAAGAATGTAGAAGTATCCACTTTGAAAAGGAGTGGAAAGAAGCCTCCAAGACCTGAGAAGAAAAGTGGACTTGAAAAGGTGAGACAACAATTTCCTTATTAGTAATTTGGAGGGTCTGGTGAACTTAGCAAAGACATGAGCTTTTGACTGATTCTGGAAAAATATATAGTATCCGAAAAATTTGCGAGTTCAGAATTTCCAGAGAAAATTTCTCTCCTATACCTACATACCAGTCAAATGTGTTCATTTTGTTGATTCCACCATGATTTATCCTGATCATTTCCTTCCTATTAATTTTGACCAATCGCTATCAAGAATTGGTATGTCAAATATAAATTTTAAGTGAAAATATTACTCAACAACTGTCAACTTGGCTGTCAGCAGTTTTCTCGGAAAAAGAATCGAAAAAACTGCTGACAGCTAAGTTGACAGTTGTAAAGCTAATGGGGAAGACTACAAAGGACTGTGCATATTAAAATAAAATGTATATGTAACTCAGGAAATAATCTTACCAAATATCCTTCGTAAATCTAATTTTTCCTGTGGAGAAATTGTAACACTCGTAAGTGATCTGTTTTCACAAATAGCATTCGCGAGAGTGTTTTTAGTCTTCTCCACTTTCCATTTGTTGAAACAAATTACTAAGAAACACGTTTTCCGAATTTTTCCGGAAAAATTAAATGCACTAGGGATATTACCCACGATCAATTTTTCGGTGTGGGTAGGCTGAATAGAAATGGAAATGGTGCCCTCTCAGCCCCATTCAAGTCCACAAAGTTGTATCATCGGATTTGACACCCCCTTCTCAACAAAATTCAATCCACTTCAAGTGGCTGCCATTATTTTGGAATTAATTTGCCCACAATGGCCACAATTCACCTTTTTGATTGGATAAATAATTTTAATTCTATTTCCATTTAAGATGAAATTATTCAGTTTTTCATTGATATATAATTTTTAAGGTGAAATCACTGTTCAGTCGGGATACTAAGAAAAAGAAAGAGCAAGTCGCAATGGTACCAGAAGAAAATTTAAGAGCCAGATACGTGGAATATAAAGGAAGAGGAGAACCTGTAGAATATAAACTGAAAAAACGAGATGTCAGTAATCAAACGGTAAGTACATACTTGTTGAATTTAAAAAAGTCGTAACGTATTTTCATCATATTGAGGTTTGTGTCACAAAAAACTCAAATATCAGCATATTCATGTGAAAAATAGTTAAAATATACTTTTAGGAAATATGACTCGTACATATACAGTGTTGAAACCACTTATGGAATAAAATTCGCCAACTTTTAAATTGAGTTGTGCGTTATGTAAAGATAAATATAAATGTACAGGGTGATTCACGCTAGTATGCCATAGTCGGTGTTTTTTTTTAATGAAACACCCTGTATATTTGCATATTTTTGAAATCCTCTTAATGAACCGATTCCAACAAACTAAATAATGTATGGTCAATTATGAATTATACAGGGTGAAATTTTTATTTTTACAGTTATTAAACACATACATAAAATACCTGATGTATTTGATTTTAATACATTAAAATAAATGCTCAAAATGTTCTCCACCTAGTTGTTGGCAATATCACAGTCTCCTATAGAACTCCTTTTTAACTTTGTTTAAAGTTTGAGGTAAAATATTTCGTATTTCTGCAGTTATCTTGTCTTTGAGGTCTACAATGCTGGTTGGTTGTGTTGCATATACTTTGTTCTTGAGATAACCTCACAGAAAAAAATCTAACGGCGTAAGGTCTGGCGATTTAGATTGCCACTCAATAGTACCTCTTCGTCCAATCCATTTATTGGGAAATATTTCATCTAAATAAGTTCTTACCATTAAAGCATGATGGGGTGTTGCCCCGTCTTGCTGGAACCAAACATTTTCATTCGGTAAGCTAGGATCTATTGCGTTTGGATATAAGTTTGCCAACGCAGGAATAACTTCATTTATAAGCATATTTAAATATTCTCCAGCTGTCAAATTTCCATCTATAAATATAGGACCAATAATATGGTCGCCCATGATACTGGCACAAACATGCACCTTTTGAGGGTACTGAGTATGTGTCTCACGCATCCAATTAGGATTCTCTGCTGACCAATATCTACAGTTCTGTCGGTTTATCTCTCCATTCGATGTGAATGTTGATTCGTCAGAAAAAAGAATGGTACCAAGAGCTATCTCATTTCTGTTCAGCTTATTCATCAATCTTCCGCAGAAATCCAAGAATTTTATTCCATAAGTGATTTCCACACTGTATGTATCTATGATATATTTATGTAACACGCTCCATAACCCATTATCCAGTACGGTAATATCCTTTGAAGATTAAGCGGATACGTGAATAAAAATATAAAATAAAAATATACAATACCACCTCTGACTATTTTCTAACGCTTGATACCTCGATAGCATAATTTCGGGTTTGGGACATATTTATTAACCAAAATTGAAATTGTATTCACGTATGTACATTCACGAAGACCTGAAAGATCTATTGTGACCCTTTCCTTCTATTTAGCTTCTGAGGAAAGTCTCAGAGTCTAGTAGTTCTTTTAAAACTATTCTTCGAAGGAATTTACATTCGCAGGCTTCAATTCAGGTTAGTGTCTTCCTTTCATCCAGTAGTTTCCCAAGTGTTATGCCCTAACATCATTCCGCAAGTATGTGACCGTATGTTTCTTCTTCCATTCCACAGAATTTTCTACATTTTTCTTGCTCCACCAATCTTAGCTTTTTAATGTGCTAACTCAAGCGACAGTGTCACTTTCGTTTGCAGAACTGTTTCGATTCCTGCACTAACGATTCGCCAAGATCACAAGAAAAAAGCGCTTGCTGTCATCAGACATTTTAATTTTTTTTTACAAATCATGTTAATTACAAAAAAAGGGAGATAAGGAAATAATTTTTTTCCAAACATGATATAAAGTCTCTTCACCTGTTAAAAGTCATAGTTTAAAGGAATAACAATCATAAAAAATTTAATAACCAGAATTAGAAAAAAATCTCTCTCTTATCTTCGTTAACTAGTAAAACTGCATCGATATGTTTGACACCATATCTATATCTTTCTAGTGGTGGGATCTTCTTTTCGGCGGAGTCTGAGCTGATACCGCTAAAGGGCTCCGGTCCCCAAACAGGGTGTTTTATTCCATACTCTTGTCTAGCTCATACGCTATCACATTTCCTTCTATTTCAGTGCTTTCTGGAATTCATAGTAAGATGATGATATTGTACTCCTCTGATTCTTCGAGTTTCTCTAGATATTCCCATACCATTTTGAAACTAATCATGCAATAATTTAGCTTCATGGCTATCTATATCTTCTACAATATTGAACTAGACACACTTTCCTATAGCATGAACGTGCACGAACGATCTTCTTTGCGCTTGTTCGTTGTTGTTCCGCCAGTTGTCGGTACATCAAAAGAAAACCGAGGCTGGTGTGCGTTTTGGCGCGTTTAGTTTGGACGGAAGTTTTTGAAGTGAACTGTTAACTAACCGTTTTTCTGAGCTTTCTTAACATGATCACATATTAAAATAAATTCAGTAGCGGTAATTGCAATATCGATATCACTCATATTTTAATATTGACGCAAAACTATCTGTTTAACGAGCAATATTTACAACAAAATTTAAAAAAAAAACTAAACTCGGGTTGGAACACTGACGAAAAACTGTTTGTTGCAGAGCGGAGCAGCCGGTTTGAATGTTTTTCGCGCAACGTTTGCTGCAACGTTCACAAATGATCAGCGCGGATTGGCGCGGTTCGGCGCGCCCGGTCTGGACGTACCTTAAGCAATCACATATTATAGTATTTTTTGTGAATAAACCAAATAGAATTAAATTTTCCAATGAAAACTTGAAAATTTACTGTAACGGAATCACTGAAAAATATAAAAATCTTTAACAACGTTTTCAAAACAGCAGGTGACAACAATCAGGAGGCGCCAAGAATCGTAGTTACATTCGTAATCGTGATCATATCATGATAGAATTCGATGTGGGGTTATGTTGGCGTGTAGTAATGAGTCATCGTGCGGCAATACAAGCTTTAACGGGCCTTCGATCAGTTGCAATCGCAATGACCGATTTGTGGGATAAGGATGAAAAAAATTGAAGAAATAAACAGTGGCGGCATGTTTGGTTTTTTTGGCAAGCGACAATCAGGTACCAAGGTGGATGCCTGTCATGTATTTATTGATTGTTCTTGCTCCTCATAAATATTCACTTCGAATTATTAGAATTATTACCGATTATTTTTTCTTGTCAAAATACGACATTTTGGTGGTTTTAACAAATAGCAAGATATTATTCTAGCCAATCATTCGGTATTATACTGATTATTTTTTTCGTATCATATTCAACCAATCAGAACGATCAATAATCCTCAATTTTATTACATAAATTTTTATTTTCATCACTCAAACTTGTTTATTTGAGGCAAAAACATTCAAACCAACCGAATTCAGGTAAAATCACTCGTCCTAACGGACTCATTATTTTATCAATCGGTTTGTCTTCCTATTTTTGCCAAATAATCAAGTTTTCGTGGAAAAGGGAAAATTATCGATTTAATTTGTAGCACTCATATTACCTTTAAAGGTATTACCTTTGAAAATATTTTTTCAAGGTCGCCAATGTTTTTGTTGATAGAAGATAGTAGTAGATGTCCAATTTTTTCATGCTTTCCTTATGTGCTCCTGAATTTTAGTAATGAACCTTGGTTACTTAAAATCAACTTCTATTGTGAAAATACAGTGCGACATGTTGAACTAAACTCATCAGAAATATATTTTTTAAAGTTTTATTTAAATTTGAAACCATAAAATAATTAGATTGCAGATAACAATTTTTTTATTCAGTGTTTCTCACATTTCAGTGATGAAAATGAGTTATTAACGGCTGGAATGAACTTCACTTCTAAAACTCTAATTGGTTACAATTAACTTTAGCCACCAGAAATAAGTTTTTGAAGCATTTTAGCAAAAAAATTACAATAAGAAATATTATGTCCAACAATGTATATCAGAAGGAAAGCAAGAAAAAAGCTAAGACACGAGCTGTCAAATGATTATTGCCAATTATCGTGAACATACGTGTCAACTGTCATAAGATATGTCAACAAAGTCTAATCTCTTTAGACACATACTTACATATTAGGACTTTTGGTGTAGAGTTGTCGAATGTGTTAACTTTTTATTTAATTCAAAACATTAGTGTGACCAATTCAATATGTTTGGAATTGTTAGTGTTTCTAGTATTTTTCGTAACAACAGCCAATTGAAATGGTGTATAATGTCAATTATTTTCAATTTTTGTCTTAAAGAACTATGCCTCCAGCTTATGGAAAATAAAAGACCACTCAAATGAGGATATTTTGATACCAGCTTATTCGTCTTTGAAAATAGAACATTTGATAACATTGCGCCAATGTTGTGACTTTTATAATTAGTTCACAATTCATGATATTATTTTCAAAATCGCTTACGGAGCTTGTATGAGTAAGACTGAGAGAAAATACGTAAACAAACCTGTATTACAGACTCCACCTGATTCACCCAGGAATGGAGAAAATCAATGAATAAATAAAACCAGACAGGGTTGAACCGACCTAATTTTGGAAGTTAATTTTTATATGTTGTTTTTTCTTTGTAGTATTTTGTAGTGTAGTGTAGTGGCATCGGTAACTCTTAAAAAATAGGATAGGGATGCGGAAAAGATTTTATTATATGCTAGATGTTAAATGTCTATTAACTGTTAATAAAAAAAGGCTTGTGAAATGTGTGTAGGTAATGAACTCGACGTAAAGGGTGATACTAAAAGATAATGTATAATTCTTAGAGCATCACCTCTTACGCGCTCCACCTTGCCCCCACAGGCATCGCCTGAGGACCTCATTACCTTCTATCCGCGAAGTGTAGCTGACAAAAAATTTCTATTGGCCTAAGCCGGTTTTTGGTTTTTATATTTTTTTGGTAGCTAAAGTCGTCTTCAGAGTCAAATTGATTTTTCACAGCATCAAAGGAAGCATTTCTTAATGCTCGAAACCATTGTGATATCTCGTTAGGAGATATGACTACGTTGCGAGGATTAGCACGCAGCGTCCGGTTAAATCTGACGACAACCACCCTTCATCGTTAAAATGATCAATACAGCAAAAAGAACCTTTTGGGACGTATATTTCTTTTTTTAAATATATATCTATCCTGGCTTCAAAAGAAATTGTCTGGAGATTTCTATTACCATCGCAAACAAAATAGGTATTGCGTCTTTGCGGTACACAATTAAACACACAGGAAGTCTCATCATTTCCTACATTGTCCCTTTCAGTGTCGGCCATAACCTGTCAATAACAATTAATATGAATAACCTCATCATTTTCCATATTTCTTTGATGCAAATTATAATCCCCTCTACGATGGCGGGCGGCGTTCTGAAATCCCTCTGGAAGATCGTTTAATTCCTCGCAACGCCGAAATCCTCTAGGATGAGCTCTATGTTCACAAACGTAACACTGCATTTTCTTAGTTTTTAAATACTTGACTTTAAAAAATCTTTAAATTAAATACGCACACTTCTAGCACACAGAGCGATTATTTATTAAAACTGGTCATTTGTAGTTTAAACTTGTTAGTCTACAATTAGATGGATACGCCCCTTTTTTCATACTCCTATTACCTGTCGGGATCTGTCAGGTATAAATATTTGCAATCTATAACACAGGTCTGCGACATAAAAATTGTTTCAAATTCGATAAGTGATTTTCATGCTGTTTTCAACGTTGATTTCGGAAAAAATGTTAAAAAAATTCTCACGTACAGTTATTTCACAAACTGCTTGTATAGTTTTAGCTTTTTTCGATATTTCCATACATATCTCTGTACTCTAGTGAGTTTGAATTTTGGTATTTTGGATCTCCAGTAACTGTTATTGAGCATAAAGTACTTTTAAAACGTATTAAGAAAACTATAATGCATTTTCAGTTGCATAGCAATTTTTACACTACTGCCTCACTGAACATATTTCATCTCAGTGCCTGTCTGTCGTGCTGCTCCTTGAAGTAGTGCCTGTTTCCTATGCCAGTTGAACACTCGGTTCACTTGAAGGAATGCTACGAAAACCTTGAACTGGTTTCAAACAAACTGTGCTACTCAGACCACAAATGTCCACTTTGTGGTGATTTAAAAGTGGTTCCAATGCTGCTTGGTCAACAAAGTGGCTATACAAAATTTCCTTGCTGAATGGGACAGCAAAGACAGAACAAATCACTACATAAAAAAGATTGGAGAAAAGCCTTACAGGTTGGGGTTAAAAATGTTGAGAGGGAAAGCCATGTGGATCCCCAAAAATGTCTTACTTCCACCACTCCACATTAAATTGGGCCTGATGAAGCAGATTGTCAAGGCATTGCCAAAAGAAGGAGAATGTTTCAGATATCTTTGTGGACAGTTTCCTGGTTTATCCGAGGCAAAGCTGGAGAAAGGAATATTTGTCGGACCAGACATTAGAAAACTAATGAGACATCCCAACTTTGAGGACACAATGGAAACAAAAGAAAAAGCAGCGTGAACATCTTTTAAATTGGTTGTTACCGGTTTTCTAGGAAACAAAAAAGATCCAAACTACAAGACAATCGTCGCAGACATGCTCGACAACTTTAAGGAACTTGGTTGTAATATGAGCAATAAAGTACATTTTCTCCACTCACTTCTTGACTATTTCCCTGCAAACCTTGCTGATTTAAGTGAAGAACAAGGTGAAAGATTCCACCAAGACATGAAGGAAATGGAAAAAGATACCAAGGAAGATGGAACGTCAACATGATAGCGGACTACTGCTGGATGTTGAGAAGAGATGATCCTCAACGAGTCCACAGCCGGAAAAGCAAGAAAAGAAGCTTCAACAGCAAGAGAAAACGATATTATCATGACTTATAAGCTTAAAGAGAAATAGAAGTGTACTGGAAACGTAGTTTAGAACCTGATTTATGAATAAAATGAAATGTTATAAATTTGGAAAAATGTGAAAATGGCTTAAATTTTATTATTATACCCAGAAATATTCCCTTTTTGTAAGAAAACCTGGTAAAGGAAAAATTGTATATACACTTCGGTGGTGAATATATAAGCATCACACCCTATTTCGCTCGGGCCAATTGGTGTATAATATTCATTAGGTAAAAGGTAGTAGGTACCTGCATTAAGCGTAACTAAAGGCGATAGGACAGTTCTGGCTCATGGCAGAGACGCTAACAGGAATCTCCATGATAAAATCGTCGAAAATAGCGAAAATGGATCTTAAGGTCACGTGCCACGTCAAACGTCGTAAAATTGCTGTTTTTGTTCTTTAGCTGTCCAAACTTATTACGCAAAAGGGCAAACAAACACTCAAATGAAAAAAAACTTTCAATTCATCACATATAAACACTTGATGACCAAAATGCGTATTTCCTTCTCAACTTTTGTAGAGCAGTTAATTTTGGTTCCGCTTTTGAACGATAAATAGCGCTACCAACCAACCCATATAGTACTTATTCATTTATAATTAAGTTGTTTTGACCTGGCTGTAAAATCTCTTATAAACCATCTCACATGACTTATTGCTATTTGCTTGAATAAAACTTATAATTAATGTTAATAACTTTATTAAACTAACAACATATCTGATCAATATATTTCGGGGCGACTGGATGTTGTGTCGGTACCGCCTCGAGCAGCTAATAGGTATACTAAATTGAACTGAGCGTTATCTTGGTTAGGTTTCGAAGTTTTTTGTAATGAGCGACAATATGTTAGCGAAAATATTACCAGACCACCTGTTCAGGATTATTTCCAAGTTCAGACCACCTATAGTATAATTTAGTGAAATATATTGATCTGATTATAATGGAATGCAATAGGTGTAATCAATGACTCAATAAAGTCCTGAGAATATTACCGTCCCAGCTGCTTCTTTTCAGAAATGAAATTATTAAAAAATACATTCATTAAAATTTTTTTAATATACCATATTTCACGAATATAGGCTCAAATAAATGCATTAAGCCCGAAAATATTTGTTATATTATGCTTTTTTTTTATTGCTCTTTTATAAGTAAAAATCTATTTATTTGCTCAGAACTGTGCTCGTATTTATTGATACTGAAATGCAGCTAAAATAAATTTTATATAGTAGTTTACCTAACTAGTGCGGAAAGTGATACTTTTCCACAGCACTCGCATGCGGAAAAGTCACATTACACACGTATTAGGTACACTATTGTTTCTACTATTATGCAGAAAAAACCCAAAAGTTAACATATTATTAAATAGATACATATCAACAAATTATTTATTATTATTCATTTGATGATGCTTATACCAGCGCCATTGAAAAATTATGGAAACATACGTTTTTTTCATCCAAAATTAT
>CAJUYH010000995.1:35214-79745 GCA_910591685.1 Galerucella tenella | reverse complement strand
CAAGGACCAAAATAAATATAATATAGTATTGGGTAATCTTTAATTATATTTGATTTTACTTCTTTGATTAAATGCAATTCCACATTGTAAGTGTTGGATAAATAGAATTGTAAAATACAATTAACTCATTCCAAAGAGATAAAAGATTTTGCAATTTTTGTTGAAACATTTAATGTGTGATAATGTGGAGCTGAAGTAGAATCTTCACAGTATTGTTGGCCTAGCTGCATTTTTTGACTTATGCTGTATTTTCAGCAAAAACAGATTTTTCAAGAAACATTAAGAAACTGCAATTATTTTCAACTCATTTATAAACTTTTTCTCAATTACAGTAATAATAATAATAATGTTTATTTCCAAAAAAAAATGGTTTATAAAGTGTAATACAAAAGGAAAATAAACATGATAAATCGCTGAAGCTTGAAGCTTGTATGCGATAATAAATTTAATCCTATCAACACAACTACTCGTACCATTCAAAACACTAATCAATTACAATTACAAATAATAAATAAATAAAAAATAACAAAACATAGAATATTTACTTGCTTTAGATCTTATAATAATAACATAATAAGTGTCCAAAAGTTGGTATTTAATCAAAAATTAATAAGTTGACATATAAACCAATTCCCCCACTAAAGGACAATCCTTGAAAGTGGATATGAATTTTGTTTACTATTTATTACCATTATTAATTAAAATGAAGCCAATATTACTTAATAAAAATATTACTAGTGAAAGTTCATAAGAAATCCAAGGAAAAAAAAATAATAATAACATTTAATACATTAACGTAGAGGATAACAATAATTTTTAATTCAAAACAACTAGAACACATAGTACACATTTGTAGCATCGACATATTGGTGAATTTGGATTCTAGGTATTTGATGAAGCCATTTTTTCAATCTGGATTTGAAATATATTAATGAATGAATTGCTGTTAATTCAGACGGAATAATATTATAGAATTTTGGGCCAAGGAATACAAAGGAGCGAATCAGAGTATTTTTCCGCGGTCTCGGTATTGTATAATTAGATTTGTTTCTAGTTTCATAGTTATGATCAGATGTTTTAAGTTTACATTTTAACTTGTGTTGTCGAATAACTGTTAATAAGAAATATAATTGTCTTATGTCAAATGTTTGGGTTTCTGAGTAGAGTTGGTTAGAAGGGTAAGTACGTGGTTTTTTATATATTGATTTTAAAACTCTTTTCTGTATTTTTTCTAATTTTTCAATGTAAGTTTTAGCAGCAGCCCCCCAAGCTACAATTCCGTATCGCAAATGTGGTTCTACAAGCGAGATATATAATGTCTTAAGTTGTGAAATGGTAAGTATATCAGACAGAGATTTAATTTTATATAAGACATATCTTATTTTATTTACTATATTATTAATGTTTATCTCCCACTTTAGGTTACTATCTAAAAATATTCCCAGATATCTAACAGATGGTTTGGATGCAATTTTAAGTTGATTATCCCTTATGCTGAGGTTTTCATATAATGGAAGATATCTCGTGTAAGACGCGAATGGGATAAAGTGAGTCTTATCAAAATTAATTGTTAGGAGGCGCTTATCAAACCATCTAACTAATTTGCCAAAGTCATCCTCAGCTACATCTTTTAATTCCTCCCAAGTATCAGCCTTATACAGTGTGTCCCAAAATGTTTTATACAAATGGAGAAAAAGTTTATCTTACATTTCACAAAAAAAATATTCTTGGTAAAAAGCTCTGCATGACTTGTAGATCCATAATCAAGTACAAAATTTTTAAAACATTGGCTGGAATACAGGGAAAATCAAAATTATGATTTGGAGTGAGAGTAAAATACGTTCAAACTGTAGTGGAGAGCAAAATGTTCATTGAAATTGTTATTAAGTAGCAAAAAATTATGATAAAAATTAACCCTTGAATTTATTTATTACATATCTGACAGTTGTGAAATGTATTGTTTTATCAGGGTGTCTATTATTAAAGATTTCTGCTGCTTCCCTACATGTTTTATAATTTTCTCCAACAATGAGAACAATTTCAATTTTACTGGAATTTCTAATTATTGCAAACACACACACATTTATGTAACATTTGACATTTGTTGACAGTTATTAGATATTCCAAAGCACTCTATCCAGAACGTGTTTAATAAGGATGCGTAAAACAAAATCAGGCGCTTATTATGAACGGGACTTACGATGTTTCGTACTGCGCATTAATCTAACAATTGCTGACGTGTTTATTACAATAATCTTGTAATTTTTATCTGGAAAAATCACTAATCTACAAGTGTGCATAATTTTTTGATACTTAATAACAATTTCAATGAATATTTTGCTCTCCACTACAGTTTGAACGTATTTTACTATCACTCCAAATCATAATATTGATTTTCTCTGTATTCCAACCAATGTTTTAAAAATTTTGTACTTGATTATGGATCTACAAGTCATGCAGAGCTTTTTATCAAGAATATTTTTTTTTGTGAAATGTAAGATAAATTTTTTCTCCATTTGTATAAAACTTTTTGGGACACACTGTATATAACTACAGTATCGTCAGCAAAGCTCACTATGTCTCCTTTACAATTAAGTTTGAATAAATCATTAATGTAAATATTAAAAAGTAGTGGCCCTAGTACGGTTCCTTGGAGGACCCCATAAAGTACATTTCTCATGGTACTGTATTCATTTCCGATTTGTACATGCTGTTTGCGGTTTCTGAGGTAATTCTTGAATGAACAATACGATTTATCTCTAAATCCGATGCTTTCTAGGGCTCCTAGAAGTTGACTATGGCAAACAGTGTCAAAAGCTTTTCCTAAATCGATGAAAATACCTAATGTAGGAACTTTTTCATCAACGTTTTTGGTTATATTTGAGATTACATAAGAAATTGCATCTTCTGTCGATTTTCCTTCGCGAAAACCATATTGCTTATCAGATAACAAACTATACTTATTTAGATAATTTAATACTCGTTTTTTAGTGACTTTTCAAATATTTTAGATAGGCTGGAGAGTAAGGATATAGGCCTATAGTTGTTCATATTCATCTGATCTCCAGATTTAAATATTGGTTTGATAGTAGCTATTTTAAAAGCTTCTGGCACCGTGCCTGTCTTAAAGCATTTGTTTATGATATAAGATAATGGTTCAGCTATAAACTCGCGAGCCGCTTTCAGATGTTCTGATGTTAAACCATCGATACCAGGAGCCTTTTTATTCTTTAAAGAATCTATTATTTCACCTATTTCAGCAGGATTTGTTTCAGACAGAAAAAAAACTATTTACTAATGTAGATGGGTTTTCATCATTTAAAATACATTTATCTTTAATTTTATTTTTAATTTTTTCCGCTAGTGTTTCACCGACAGTCGAAAAGTATTTGTTAAATTCCTCAGCTATTTCTCTTTTATTGTTGATAATAGTCCCATTATTAGTTTTAATTTATTTAGTTTCCGTAATATTTTCTTCAGTTTTCCCTGTCAGCATGTTCACACATTTCCACAATCCAGAAGAGTTGTTCCCAAATCGAAATATTTCTTTTTGGTAGTAATCTCTCTTTGTTTGTTTGATCAAGTCATTAAGTTTGTTTCTGAATTTCTTATAATTGTCAATGTTATTTTGCGAAGGGGTCTTAGTTGATAAACGAAAGAGTTGATTTTTATTATTTATCGAATTTATTAAGCCCTGTTTTATCCAAGGCTGTTTTTTTCTATTTAGGCGATTTAATTTTACTCTTTTCGTGCTTTTATCTATAACTGTTAAGTTTATTTATAAAATTATTTGTTACGGTATTAATATCATTGCTAGAGTATACTTCTGACCAGTTCTCATTTGCTAGTAATGACTTAACTTTACTTTCACACAGATATTTTTGAGTATCAGGTACCATTTCATTTTTTTGATTTCCAGATGATGAAATACTGGTTACCCTCGATATCATACGAGTGATAGTAGAGAAGTGGTCAGTCACTGTTGTTTTAAAAACTATTGGAATTATTTTAGTAGAATTTAATTTATGTTTAACAAATAAATGGTCCAAACATGTCTTTGAGTTTTCTTTCACTCGAGTGGGTTTGTTTATTGCTGATATATAACCATTTCCACTAAGTATGTTAAGATATTCTTCTCCTTCATTACCAGGTTGCAATATATCTACGTTAATGTCACCCAAAAATATGTACGTATCATCATTAGATTCCATTGAAAGATTTTCCAGGTATGTTTCTAGGTCCCTGTTAAATTCAGAAATTATGGAGGAAGGGGATCTGTATAAGGCTGTTATAGTAAGATTTTTCCGCATAAAAGATGTTTTAATTTTTATAGCTTTGATTACTTCAATATCAACTACTTTATGTTCAAATAAAATACCTTCTTTCACGTATATTATACATCCATCATTTTGATTAAATGTGCCACCGTTACACACCTGGGAATATCCTTCAATTTTAAAACAGTCAAGATATTCATACTGCCAAGTTTCTGTAAAAATAATGAAATCTATGGTAGTATTAATTTGATTTAGCACGATTTTCATTTCATCCAGATTTTTATTTAGGCTTCGAATATTTGAGTTAAAGATTGTGACATGTTCATTCGCTGGGTTATTTAATATTTTGTTTACTTCGTTAATATCATCAGCTACACGTGTATCTATTGTTTCAACTCTAAAACTCCTTATATACCTATCCATTCTTAATAATAAAAATAATAAATATTAAAAAAATAAAATAAAATTGAACAAACAGTGAGGTCACAAAAGTAGTTATGAAATGAAGATCTAATAAAAATTTAAAACTACAGGGCCAATAATAACTGTGACATCTTTAAAACGAACATAAAATAATTAAATAGTTCAAAATTAATAAAATAGTTAATTTGAGATTGAGTTTTTTTGATTCCTCGTTACTCGTTTTGAAGGCTCTGGTTCTGTGTCTTCCTTCGATTTTCTTTTCGATCCTGATTGTGGCGATGAGTTTTCTGTCGAAGTAGAGCTATTTCCTTTGTTTGTTATTAATATTTCTATTGCATTCGGCTTTTTTATAAGATCTTCGTATCCGTATTCTTTGTCTTCTACAAATAAGCTATTTTTTTCGATCTTCGCTTTAATGTTGTTACTCTTGGCTAGTTTTAGATTCTGGCGTAGCACTTTTTTACGTTGATAGTCTGTTTGAGTTAAATCGTAAGCAAAGAACAATTTACTTCCCTTTAGGATTTTCGATTTTCCTAATATCTCTGCTTTTAAAAAATAGCTCACGCACTCTATAATTATTGGTCTAGACTTGTTGTTAATTATTGAGCCAATTCTACGAATGTCTCTGAAGTCGCTTAAATTGCAGTTAATATCTAGTTGGCCTTTCACTATATCTACAAGTCTCACTATGTCTTGCTGAGAGTCGTCTTCTTCAAGACCATATAATATTATGTTGTACTTTTTTAGGTTTCGTTCAACTGTCAGAAGCTTATCTTTCAGTTGCTGATTTTCTTCTTGCAGTTTATTATTTTCTTTTCTGACTACAGAAAGATCTCTGTTAAAATCGTCTTTTAGTTCTTTTATTTCTCTCTCAAACGTTTCTTTTAATTCTTTATTTTGCTTGGTTATTTCAGTTATTTGATTTTTTATAATCTCGTTTGATTCATTTACCGTTTTCAGAAGGCTATAAATTGCTTCGTTACTGATTTCTTTCCCCATTTGGCGAGATTACAGCACATCACACAAGAAGTCGAGAAGAAGAACAAAACCAGATGAGATTTAGACTTTCGTCGCTGGTGAATAATACTGGTAGAAGATGATGAGGACAAGTTCCTTTCCCAATATCACAAGCTCACCATGACGAAAAAGAATATTATGGGTAAGGTCTTGGATTTCGAAAACACTTTGGACGAAATAGGGATGGAGAATGAACTACCTCCCATAAAACCCTTGGCTTCACCAGCCATCCCAAAGGAAATATAATAAACCTTATGTTACAAATCTGTCAATAAGGTACTATGTGTACCCTGACTCCCAGATAATTTCAAACAAAGAATTAAAAAGCAACATAAAGGAAGACACAGGGGCTCCAATCGTTTAAAGCAATATAAACAACTCCTTTTTTTGTATATATTTTTTTGTATATACTGCGCGAATGGGGTTGTACAAATGACTAAATGTGGTATGAATAAGTGTACATATATTTTAAACAATTTGAACTCTAACAAATTTTATTAGAAAAGATCTGATGCCATAAATATAAAACCCTGTTTTTCAATAGATCATAATATATCGGATGATTATATTTAGCTGCAATGAGCCGTAACTCGTTGTACCTAACTCGTTGTACCAGATAAAGTTGAGCTTTAGGAATAATTCAACATCACCAAATCGTTTTTGAAAATGTTCACAATTGTCACTGTTTCTCCAAAGATGCGGTATAGTCCAGCAGCCATTTTCACAGAACGTCAGTAAAATAATAAAGGATGACAAGGCTACAGAAGTCTCTAGAATTGGTGAGAAATTGATATAGGCAATTCATTAGACATTCGATTTTGCTGCTTGCATAGATAATGGTATTGACAGACGGAATGCAAATTTTTCATTTGATATAAAGCATTAATAAGAACTTCCACAAACCGAAGGAAACATCGTCAATTCATTAAAAACTAACCTCAAAATCACCGTACTTCTGTCATCGTACCACAACGCAGCTTCAAAAAGATAAAATTGGGTATCTCTCGCGTTCTAGCCGCGGTCAGCCGCATGAGTAAGAGCAATCTATAAATGTTACTGGGGTCGTCTTATGAATTATCTTTTAAGCGTTACGTTACGTTAAGGAAACTATAAATCAGGGGTCATACAAGCCCGTACTGATGAAAAATGTATCGCTTCAGATTTTGTTCACAAATATTACATGAAACGACAACCAATACGCCTTTATTTATTTAAAAAAATAATTATGGGTTTATCCAAAATTGGTTTGTTCTAGAATTGAATTAAAAGTGTGCCATCATATAATGTTCTAATGTATTGAAGTTTAAATATTTTCTTTGTTACATAAATACCGAATGTAAATATGTAATGGGAATCAAAATATCGCCACGCTCTGAATTTGCTTAGTCTTTAGTTACAAATTCGAGAGAAATTATAAACTTCTGCTAGGAGGAATTGCTCGAAACGCCAGAATAATATCTTTTATATCGGTTTCAACCGTTAAGCTGATTCAAGTCGGGAAATTTAAATCTAAACTTTAATTGATTTTCAGATTTGAGTGGCTAAGTTTGTACTTTTAATACAATTACTGTTTAGTATGAAGGTAAAGCGGGTATAAAGCATTCGTAACAAACGGATACACATTGTCGAAAAAAAAATTGGTTCCATCGGACCATTAGATAATACCAGAGAAATAGAAATAATCATTTAGGTTTTTCGAATGTATGCTGTTAACAATTTGATGTACGTACATTGAATCACTTTCAAGGATGATTCACTGCTGTTGGTGATCACATTAAATGAAGACAACGTGTGATTTCATTGATTGTTGCTTACACAAATTGGTCGTATGCCAAAAATAGATTGCCTCAAGTGTCATCATTATTATCGGAAAAAGTACTTAACACATTCAATAAAGCATGATAAACTAACGAGAAGATCAAAGCTAAAGTGGTCGTGGCGAAAAAGTGACGTGTTAGTAGCGCAAAAGTAACGAAACACTGAAAATTTTTGTGAAGAAGGTGATAAAGAAGTAGCGCAGTTATATTGAACCTTATTATTAAGCATAATTTAGCTTTTATGCATAAAATAATTACAAAGAAATATCAGAGGGTTTTCAATTCATACTTAAGGTAATTTTTTATATAATTCTACAATCTGATTAGAAGTAGTACGAATCTTAGTGAATTATTGACCCACCACACGCAATTTCGTTTGAATTCACCAATTATATCTTAAATTGGCTTTTAGATATTTGGAGAATTGATTTTGATTGAAATTTTCGATGTATTGAATTTCTGAATAAACTGTTTATATTAGGTCTGCACTCAGAAACTGTCAGAAACGATCAGAGAATAACTGATCATAGCAAACGTTCGCGTAATTCCTATCACTGATTGCAATGGTCGACTATTCTCTGATCGTTTATGACAGTTTCTGATTGCGGTTGGAACAGGCCTTTTATAACGTTGGCCTACAAGGGCCGCAATTCCATAAAATAGATTTTTACAACCAAGTAAATTTTTTTGAATAATATTAAAGAAAAAATTGTAGTGTTATACTTAGAAGGCAAAGGATTATCATCATGTCGGATAATCAAGCAGTCATTAAGGAACTGATGCTCGACCCAACTATTTCCGAAAGTTAGGTAATACCTACATCGGACTTGGGAATTTCTGAATGCAATTCAGGTTTCGCTAAGTAATAGCTACGAGAGATACGAAGTTAATAGGCCAGTAAATATATAATTTAACCAAGCCAATTTTTTTCCTAAGGTTTAGGAGCACTTACTGAGGATAACATCACAAAATGATAACAGATTTCAGTGGAGCTTCAGGCGCCATCTTGAAATAATTTTTTTCACCGTCCGCGCTTTAGTGCAGAAGTCACCATCAGTGACCATTGAAGAATAAAATTTCGCACCTTCTGTTTCGCGTGAGCTTTCTTTGTAAAACTTACCGTTTACGATTTATGGTCCATGTAATTAACCATCTCGGCCAATAACTCTTAAAATATTGGATAAATCAATAGAATGCAACCAACCATTTTTGAAGATTAATTAATTTTCTACAACATTTGCCTTTAACTTTTTTTCATGATGTCCCTACTTTTTGATCAATAGGAAGTTCAACGTTGGACTACCGGTTTCATTTTCTCACTTGCAATAGTAACGAGGTTTTATTTATTTTATTATATTTTGTACAACCACAATATATTTAGTGTTTTGATTTGATCCTGGATTATTAAGTAATAATTATTATTAATGGTTATGTTACGTTCAGCTGCCAGAATAGAGAATATTTTCCAAAAATGTATTCAAAGTTTCATCCAATTTTTGAGCATTTTCAAGGCGGCGAAAATCGAATAATAGTTCATGTTTCCTCTTCATCTTCATTACCCTCTTCGGAGAAATGCGAAGAAGACTGTAAAGCCACAATGAATCGTAATCATCTACCAACTCCTCGTTGAAGACGAGATTCGCTAATTGGTATATAGATATAGATAGATTTCCCAACGCCAGACGCAAAAGTTGTAGAGAATGGATTCATTTTATTGATTAATCCCATTTTTTAAGAGTTCTTGGCCAAGATGGAAAAACCGGTTCATTAAGTGGGCCATAAATCGTAAACGGTAAGTTTCACAAAAAAAAGGTGCGAAACTTTATTGTCTACAATAACGTTTCAAATGACCTTTGCCATAAAGAGTGAAGTTTCCGAGATATCGGTCAAAAAGGTATTTTTCTACAATCACATTGAAAAGTAGGCTTTTTGCTTGCCATTGACAACCAAAAGTTGACGTTTTTGAGGAGAGTTACTTTACGCTCGCCGAGCGTAAAAAATGGCAAAACGCTCGTTACCCATAACAACCGATTCTACAATCACAATTGTATTGACAGTGACAGATATAAAAGTTTGAAACATATTTGAATTGACATATATGTAAACTGACAGATTTTTAAAGTTTTTATAAATTCTACTTCATATTTGTTTTTAATAGTTACAATGAAGTAGCTGCGTTCATTATTTGCATCGCAAAGGAGACGGATTTTTGGTAACGTGATCACCGATTAATCTGAGCAAATTGCTATTAACGAACGGCCCGACCAATCATACGAACTTCTAACCTCCTTTTTGCCTGTGACTTTCATTTTAGAGACTACGATTTTTGGAACTTTAGTTCTTCACGCCAGGTTATGTTTGAGCGACCAGGGGTCGCGACGCAAAAGATCTGACCGTTACGCTACGTTATGTTACGTTGCTTCGTTATGTGCCTTGCTTGCGTGCTTGTGCCTCCTTACTCTCTCTCGTTTACGAAGCAGCGATTCATAATAATATGCTCCTGCCGGGATTCGAACCCGGGCCGCCCGCGTGCAATGCGAGCATTCTAACCACTGAACCACCGATGCTATATTGAAATTCTATGCAAAGCTGGTATTCGCAGTGCTAGTGATCTACTTGAATTTGTTCGGATAAATTTTTACTATTATTTCCATAATTTTTTTTGCGCGATTAAGGGGTCTAGCTACTTTTCGAAATACAGGGTGTTGAAATTTTGAAAACTTGAATGTTTTAATTCGATAACTTTAAAATGGATGGATACATTGATTTGACATTTGGCAGGTAGTTTTTGAATGTAAAAGGGTATATTTTGAAAGAAATTGTAGTTTGTGCAACTAGTGTGGATATGATGGCCATATCGCACGAGGACGAAGATGGAGCACGACGCCGTAGGCGGAGTGCTCAATCGTTCAAGTGCGATATGGACAATCCACACGAGTCGAGCAGCATATTTTTTCTACGACCCACTTAGGAAAAAATCCAGAAAATAAAAATTTCTATAAACTGTAATATAACTTCAAATTAAAAATTTAACAATTCAATTTTATGTTTCCACTAATTTTGTGGTAAACGTACAGTTCTTGAATGTCCAATTTGTATAATGCTACGGTTTCCTTTTTTAAATATACGATGCTGTTATAAGTAGATGTTGCCAGTCGGACTGCCTCCTGAAGGGTACCGTACCATTATCTATAATAATGAATATTCTGCTAAATATTTCAAACGTCTACCTGTTATTAATCGTTATTAATATCAAGCAGAACGATTATTTAAAAATAAAATTGACAATAAAAAAAAATTCCTCGCGGGGAATCGAACCCGGGTCTACCGCGTGAGAGTCTGGTGTGCTTACTACTCAACCACCAAAGAATATGCAAATTGTTTATCTATAACGTCAGATGTATTACATAACTTTTGCTTAAAAGGAACTAAAGTTCCTACCGTGTGTCCCGCGACACGTTCTACCTTTTTTTGTTTGATTTTTTCCGTTTTAGATTTTATTTTCCATTATTTACGACTATGTCTAGCCTTGAGGCAATTTTGGTAGCTATTCATGGTCAACAAACAGTACTAGATTTATCTAATAGCAGGAGTGACTACAACGTAACCTCATAACATTTCTCGTCGGTCAAAATACTCCAAGCAAATATATTTACATCGGACTGATCTGAGCTGAATTATCGAAAAGCTCAGATTTACCTCCCCTACCTCTAGATGTAATAAGTGTACGATTCGGACTAAAAAGACTAATCTGATGTTTAGACTCTGGCTGATTGATGTATCTATTATCAACAATTACATCAGTCATCATTAAACCGAGTTTAGGTGTTTGGTACAACTCGCCCTAAAGCAACAATGTATCACTTTTCGCTCTTAAAACATAAATAACTATTCCAAGATAGCGCCTGAAGCTTCACCGGAATCTGTCAGCATATTGTGATTTTATGCTCGGTAAGTGATCCTTACAGAAAAAAAATATTGGATAGGAAATTCAGTGCGAGAGGTTGACCAAAAAAACTGCTTTTTCTGCCTAAAAAGCATGGAGACTAGATAAGGAGAACTGACTCATACGGGAAAATTGACAAATATGTCCTCAAAATCGTCTTTCTAAGTAGTTTGGTTTTTGACCGCAGCGTGCGCATTGTACCTTAAGAACCCATTTCTGACAGAAACTACAATAACCTTACTTTTTATAGATGACAGTAGTCCAATAGTAAACATTACTAAAATGTAATTTGAGAACTAGAAATATAAAAATTATTTAAAATAGGCAGGGTATTCGTTGTTGGAAGCCATTGCAATAGTGGTTGGTAGTGCAGATTAGATATAAAACGAAGATGCAAATTGAATTTAATTCAAGAAAACTAGAGTTTTTTCAGTAATCAAAAATATTCAGATAAATAAAGTAGGAGATAATTATTATCTTGAATCAAAATTATAATTATACCCCACTTGTGAGAAGTATAGAAAAAGCACAATTGCACACAAAGACTTCACTTTTGCTGATATTATTATTCTGTTTTATACAAGTATATTATAAGAGAAAGGTGAACAATGATTTGAAGAAAAACTAGAGGTTGATAAGAACTGAGTTATGAAACTAATCTGATGGAAGTACTAGTATGCCTTTAATACAGAAAAATATGAATTCAATTGATATTCAGATAAAAATAGGAAATGAAAATATAAATGAGGTGAGAACATGAATTCAAACAAATAGGTATATTCAAGAAGTAGAACAAAATTATGTTTGCAATTATTGGTGCACTTTACCAATAGGGATTAATGAAACCATAAGGCATTGAAACTAATCGATGATACTTATTTCTTACCAATCTACAGCCAAGTAATTCAAGTCTGGGCAATTATGGAAAAGCATCAATATCATGAAAATAGTGTAGTGAATGTTTTGTGCATCTGAGTTAATGAATAGCAACAGATATATATTTTGTGTACTCATGTATTTCACAATAATTGGTGACCTTCCACTGTGTTTGCTTTTAGGAATCAAACTTTTGTATTGTTAAAATAAAGTTCCTACTTGAAACAATTATTTTCTTGAGTGATGGAAATTATTTAAATATGTCTTATATTGAAAACCTGTTCAGGCAAAATGGTAGTTGTACCAGCACATATAAATTGTAGAGTAAATTATAGGACAGCAAGGAGCCCTACAGAAGTCCTTGTTAACGTATAAAGGTTTGGCACTTTTACTTGTGATGCTCTATCACTAAAGTAGTCTTAAATATTTATGACACATCACTTCATATAGTTTGTAGGACATACCACAGTTCCAAACACCTTAAAATGCTTCAGTAATGCCTAGAAAAATGGCAACACTGTTTTCTTCATAATCTAGACCAGAGGTTTGTAATTTGATGTCAGGTTCAATAGTGAATGTATGGTTGAGCATTTTCTCTAAAATCAATCTGGTATCAAGATATATTATCTATGTGTTCATTAGTAATCCTATAAATCAAGGTAAATCTATCAATTTTCCTAATTACCTTATTTTAACTTTAACAGTCAACTTATTACCAACTCATAGTAGGTGAGATAAGTATAACAGGCCATAAAATAGGTAGATTTCAAGTAAGAGACAAAATACAGATTGTACACTTTATTTTTATGTGAAAGAAGTTACATGGTGTGTAGTTGATTAGGTAGGTACTTCTCATGAAAATCTGTATAGGTATTTAACATTTTCATAATTTCTTCTTCTGAAGGCTTGACCAGTTTGGAAACATTCATATTTTCATTAAGTTCATGAAAAAAACCTAAAATATTAGATATTATCAATTATGTAATTGTTTTATTATTTCTTAATATTAGGATCAAATTTGTGTTTAGAGCTTATGGCTAGTGACATTTATCAATACATACCTACCTTCTATGTTTTCAAACTATTTTTTCTAGTTGCAAAATATGATGCTCAAATTCTAAATTATTCGAAGGCCATTCAATATAGTACATTTGAAATGATACACCGCCTCCAAGCATTTTAATTGATTTCTTCTTCTTCGTTTTTTCATATTTTTGTTAGTTAATATTTTACTATGTAAACTGAAAAACTTTATACATAATGTGAATATAGGTAGGTATTTCTTAATTCAACTTGAATTTATTTTTCATAATTGGGGTGAAATTGGTTCTAGAATATACTTACTTTCACGTAGGGTGTCTCCTTTATTCTTCAAATTTCTCTTTCAAATACCTGTTTTACTCATTGTAACTGTGCTGGACCTTTAAATTTGTTCTTAAATTCCATGACAAAGAAGCATGATAGTAGATATTCGTATAATACATTCAGCTGATTATTTTACCACAAAAACGATCGAAATTTTCGTTATTTTTTAAAAAGAGGACAAAAAAAGGACTTCTTATCCAAAAAATGTTTTGGTTTTATTACCTCTAACCTCACTTTCCTTACACGTGAACCGCGAACTGTCAAAGGAGCTTGCAACCAATAAAACTTGATGAACTAAAGTTTTATGATTGGATATGAAGGTTCTTATTCTTAGCTGGCGCCCTCTACCTTGTGCAAAAATTGAAATACATGGAGTTCGGTCTCCTTATATAGTCTCCATGCTAAAAAGTTTAGGAAATACCCGGCTTGACATTTCTCGGTTGTCATCTTGATTGATGGCAAGTCAAGTTTGCAGAATTTTTTTGGTAGTTATATATATTAATATGTCGAAAATATGCAGGCGGTACGTTTTGTAGAACATCTCGGAAAATTTGATAGTTCGTCAGAATATGAAAATGAAGGACCCGAAGTCGCATACCTACCAATGATTTTCAGACATTGGACAAAATAGATTTCTTTCGGCGTTTTTGGTTACACAAAAATACGACGTTACAAACGTTACAAATATTAACGATTATTGAGGATGCTCCTGAATTTGAAACTGATAGGTTGAGTGAATATCTAGATTAGATTAATGCTTTTTGTTATTATTTTTTTCCAGTAATGTTCCGCACTCCTTATAAATTAATTGAATTTTTGCAATAAAGTTTAGACTTTTTTTCCTACGTGCCACTACTAATTCCTTTGTATGCCATTTTCACAAATATCTGAACTCCACGTTTACTAACAATAATTTTGTGGACAGAAAACGTTAAAAAACTGAAAAATGAACAAAGCAAGACCCTCGACATAAATTTGAGACATTTTGAGGTATTTCCCTTCTTTTCTCACCTTCTTCAATCACTGTGTTGCGTTATGATCTCCACCCATTCGTTTTACAAGTAAAAATTAAGCAGTGATACCAATTATACGCAAAAATAAATCCAACTCCGATGTTTTTGTTACTTATTTCTTACCTACGGATTTTGTAGGTTGTTGGAATCAGATTTGGGTAAGTATCGGATTTACGCATTTCCTAGTTTAGGAGGTAACCAAAATCAGGTTGGTGAAATTGGGTTATTTTGTAATCAGTTCTCGAATGGTATAGAAAATTAAATGAACTAGGGAGAAAACAGCATCGTCCTTACTGTAGGTAGAAGAAATGGAATAGCATATTAACTAGCAAAGAGAGGGGTTGGAACGACCTTTTGGGGGCGCAGCCATTTTGCGGTATCAGCTCCAATATATTGGAATATATATTGGAAGAAATAGACAACGCCGAAAGGAAAAGAAGATGGGACAATTGGAAATATCTACTTCTATTAATGGCTTGGCTCACCCAGCATTTTAGGGTTTTGAGAGAATTTTCATGATATTGAGTTGTTTTATATAATAGGTTTGTTCGTAGAACAGTCAAAAACTATCATAAACCGTTAGAGGCATGCGCATTTAAAAAAAAGCGTTCGTAGAAACAATTTGACAGTTGGTGATTTAAAAATTCTTTGTTCGAAGGAAGAAATTTGCGGCTTCGGAGAATAATTTGCTGACCGGGATCAAATTTTCAGTTTGAACATGAGTAAATGCGTTTTGTGATGCTATAGAAAGTGACAAATTTTTACTATTTCCCTATTATCTATAGTGAAAAAATACATGGGAATAGCTAACCAGTCAGTTCCCTCTGAAATAAAACGTGAGTAAAATTATTTTTATGCTGTAATACCGGACATTTGAATAAAAATCTCCGACTTCTTATTAGGATGGCCAAAGAATGACACACATTACAAAATTATTTACTTATTCTTTATTTTTGTTTTAGCTTTTCTTCAAGTGATGATGAACTTTTAGCTCAGATTTATCAAATATATCACTGTCAAATTCTCAAAATTTTCCACCGGTTCGTACAACAAAAATTACCAGTCGATTTACAACGAATCCCAAACGGAATGTCAGAGTTTGAACAAACAAACAAAAACCCTAATAATAGCTACCTATTACAATAATTTCAATGAAACCTTAAATACCATTCCTTAATACTCCTTGAAATTAACTTAAATAGTGGTTCTGTAACAGATTGTACTTGAATAACATTCATAACACTTTCTTATGTATAGTGAACTATTTTATAATGAAATTGATGGGGTTCATTTGAAATTTGAAATCATGTAAGGTAGGTTCATGTAGGTACAGTGCGGATATTAAGTCTAGGAAACTCCGCTGTTTGAAAAGCAGAACTCAAAAATGTTCAGTTCCGCAAAAAAGCTCAGCCCTTTATTTAATTTACATGCAGCAAGTGGGTACCATACGTTTATTTTATCCCATATGTAAAAAGAAAGCGTATGCTGCATTTTTCTAGCTTTCTGATTCAGAGTTTAATGGATTTTACGAACATAGTTGACTTAGTTGATTAATGGTTGAATGTGATTTGGAAAGTTACAAAAAGATATTTGTTCCAGCAGGGCTTATCAGAAGGCATTAAATGTTGCTGTTGCTTTAAGAAATGTCAAAATGCAGAATTTATACTCAATACAAAATTAACAATTTTAATTTCACGTGTTTTTTTTCAAATCAATAATAATTTTTATTGTAATATTAATATTATTTGCATTTCTTCTGAAAATTGATGTGTGTAAGATTTATGTTCGTAAAATAAAAAATACGACCTTACAAAAAATAGTATATTATACACCAAGGTGATGAAGACTATTATTATTGACCGAGCATCAAGATACTTTCGCGAAGGGCTTTGCCCCAAGCGGAATGAGGTGGGAAGTTTATAAATGTCTTTAACACCATGGTGTATATGCAATTTTTCCACTACTAGCCAAATTTGATACAAAAATGAAAAATAATTCACAAAAGCACCACGAGAAGCGTTTACTCCGTCGTCTGACTGACATGTACACTGTGTTTTTGATATATTATGAACGTACTCGTTATGTCATCAGTCATTTTTGGTTGAGCGCGAATTTTAAACTAATGGCATTATTTAAATAACTTTATCTTGATAGGTAATGTCAAGCAGCGAATATGTTAAAGACAATCTCCTGGGTATACAAAATTATGTTGCACAAGTTTGTGTTGAACTACTATCCCTGAATTCTCAGAATATTTGAATTTGTTCATTATTGACCTAGGTTATTATTATTAACCACTAATAGAGAAATTCAACTTCTCAGTTGGCTAGAAGAAGCAATAATTGTCAACTTCACAGCTAGTAGTGGAAAAAGTATGTTTTTCCACCACTAGATGTGAAATTGACAATTATTGATTCTTCTAGCCAACTGAGAAGTTGAATTATTAGTGGTTAATATTTTTTTCTATTATTAACCTAGTTCATTAATTGAAAAATTCAAATATTTTGAGAGTCCAGGGATAGTAGTTCAACATAGTTGCTGCTTGAAATACCAAGATAAAATTATTTGAATAAAAATGATATTGGTTTAAAATTTCACAATCAACCAAAATTACTGATGACGTTTCACTTAATAATGGTATTTTATTGCTGTGTGTTTGAATTATAATAGCAACAATGAAGAAGTTCATACAGAGTTCGGCAAAAGTCCGGGACCGGACATATATCGAAGAAAAGATTTTGTGAAAAATCTTTTTATACCACAAATTTAACATATTCTCTTACATCTAAATAGTTGGAATAGTTGAATGTATTCCACGATTGAGTACTGAATATTTCTTTACAGGGTGTTCAGAATTTTCAGTTTCATTATTAGATCATTCAATGTGCAGTATCAGACTTATTTTAAATGGAATACCCTGTATTTTGATAATTCAAAATATTCAAAAAAATGTCGTCTTTCGAATGGTATGAGGGTGTCCTATACCTAGGTATTATGTGTTCTTAGTATCTATTTGTTAGCTTTCTGCAATTTTGCAGTTTATTTGTTAAGAAACGGTAACAAGAAAATATACAATATCGTGGTGCGCTTCTTTCAACCTCACGTAGGTAGGTAAGTAAGGATATAAGATCTCCAACACCAACCAGGTGAGCCTTCTGAAATAATTTTCAATAATTTGAGCCAAGTGTTGACAGATAATAGGTTGACAGCAAAAGTCGTTGCATTGCGTGGGGACAATTAATAATAACGTCAATTATAGAGACGCGGATAGGCGAGTAACTAACAATGTGTCAACGAAATTACAATCATCTCTGAAAAGGCCATTCATAGGTATTGGATGTAAAGCCCATGTTATTCACGATGCGATAAAATCTGCTGCATACAGGATACCCTCAGATTGCGAAAGCATTATTGTGAAAATATATATTAATTTTTCCATATTAACAATTCGAATTTAAGCTCTAAAGTAGTTTTGCGTCGAAACTGGAACGGGATAAATATAAACAAATGCTCGGATATAGCAGAACCAGTTGGCCTGTATGGAAAACGTTTTGAAAAGAGTTTGTAAAAAAGACGGCTACAGAATTTTATAAAACAAGCATCGGGTATCTAGAGCAGTAAACGCTCACTTATCAAAGACATGGGCAGATTTAAACAAGGTCCCAGCACGAGAAGACGTTCAAAAATCTTTGAAGTAATTTATTGACAGAAGTTACAGACAATTTTTTGAGCTACAATATATACTACATTTCTAGCTACATTACATCGCAAAAATTGACCTAATGAGATTATCTAATTATTTCCACGGAAACTCTATCATCAACAAATTGTGGACATCTGAGAGAATTCAGTTATACAAATTTCAGTGCTAAAGGCGATGTTAATCTATGTTAATCTGAAGTGAATATTAGAAAAAACATGCCAATAGTTTTATTCTTATTTATTATCATCACCAGCTATATTCAGGAAAATTTGTTCCTCTGGTAAATATAAATATAACTAAACATTTTGGGTATGTTTTTCAATTCGCAGCTTTTAAGCTAACTAACTTTCTGGATACTTTAAGAGAAGTTTTTTTTAATAACTAGCCCTTAATTGAGCTAAATAAACCAGTGTCCCGTTTCAAGTCATAAAAATAAATGTTATGTATAAGTATATTCTTCGGAAAATCCCGATGTTGGAGTTGGAACCTTTCCTTGTGTATTTACATCTTAGTAAAACATAATTAAATCGCCCACATGAGTCTTTGCGGTGTTTACTATTTCTTTTTGTGTCTCAAATGGCCTGCATTCAACATTTTAAATTAATTAACTTGACAAAAAAAATGTTGAACGCAACTTGAACGGATTCCTGTTGCTCATCCCACACGGTCTTTAACATTTTTAAAGTAAATACTTTTTGGTTTTTTTCTCATAAAACTAATCATGTTAGGTGGTTCAGCGTTTATATAATCTAAAATGGAAATAAGCGTCTATTTGCTGAGTATGTCTGGAGGTTCACGTAGAGTAAATTTTCTTGTAGTGTGTATATACCTACTGCATATAGGTACTTTTAGCTGTTTATTTCACTGTAATCTTGAGAGAATCCATTTTATGTTCTCAGGTTTTCTAATTTCCAGAAACTTGTATGTTTATTTAAACAAGCTCCCAGCATCATCGATTATAAAACATACAATTTTATAGATGAATATAACCTGTTAACACATTATGTTTGCAATAAGCAATTAATACATTGTAACCAATGTTAAGCCTTGATTAACCATTAGGGCGCGTTTAGACCGAGCGAATATGACTCAGGTAGAGCTCCCATAAGTCGTTACTCGGCGTGAACCAGAGGAGTAAATCTCCTTTGTAGATCACCCCGCATCTTCTAGTGTAAACGCACCTTGAGAATTTGAAAATATTAGTTTTTTTAGTAATGATACAGATACAAGCTGCTCCAATAAAAGAATATCAATACGGAATTTTTAATAACGATTAAAATAAGAGTGGGCTTTTTTCAAATATCTGTTGCAACAAAATTTTTTTAGATAATATAGTTCAAAAATTTCACGTGTTGAAACGTCAATTAATTTTAATCAGTAATTAATTTAGATACAACAATGTTGTAGGTGCGTGCTCTTTTAGTCGATCGAAATGATTCTGGCATACTCCGTTTTTATCTTTGCAATAGGGACATAAAGTTGAATTAAATTTAAATGTATAAAAAGCGTAAAGCCAATGTAGAGTGCTGGAATTGGCTTTTATTCATTAGAATATTGCTGGACTGATTTTAAACAATAATTCAATTAAATCTTTCGATTGGACATCATAATTGGTTAGTTCGATTTAATAAAATGTGTTTACATTTAAAAAAATATATAATGCGGAGGATTTTTTTAAATCTCCTTCCATCCAAAGCACCAGGTTTTCCATTGTATTTTCCTATATTTGAAGAGCTCATAAATTTGATCAAATGAAGAGAGATACACGCGTTTTTCATTGTAATCTATAGTGATCCATGGTTTTGTTTGGACTTACCAAAGTTTTTTCTCACGTTCGGTCGATTAAAAAAGCAAACTATGTTCAAAGTTTTGTTCACATTTTCAAATTTAACACCCTGTATGCAGAATTAGGTTTAAAGCTTGTACAGATAAGCGACTTGGTGGTGCTTACTTAGTGACGCAGTGAAGCTGCATATACATGCCACAGACTCGCGGCCACCTGTGATTTGCGTGGACGTGTGAACTGCAGAGTTACTCGTCTCAATGTTTGAGGAATGTTGGAAGGTAATTAAGTTTCGCTTGTCATTATATGTACGTAGACGAAGCCGAAGAGAGCCTTCAATGTTCCAAACTTCTGTTCCAAATTGCAGAACGTTGTTCCAGTTCTATGGTGAATTTATCTACATCGAATATTACCGCGCCCTGACAACTAATATGTAATTATCTCGGTTAATGTTTCTGAAGTCGCCTTCAAAAGTGGTCCAGTTGGACAGTTCCAGCGGGTCAGTGTCATAATCAAGGGTAACACTATGAATATTCGTGTGTTGATAAAATCACAATGGTACTGCTTCCCGTATCAACACAGCGTGTCATCACAATTGTGTCATCATGACACAAAATTCAAACTGTTTCACATGCACAGATAAGGTTTCGGGCTCATCTTCATACATTAAAATCACATATTGTTGAATGTGTGTTAGCAGTCCACCGATATTACATAATTAAATATATTTATGTATCTTTTTTTGTGAGTGAGACAAATTAAATGTATTAACCCTTCAAAATTTTATTTGTTTTTTAAGTGTGTCATATTTGATTCTACAGAACATACACAAAGTCTATTATATTGAGACAGTTCGTTTAATTGTCCTGATTTGCCACTGCGCCATGATGTTGCGTGTGTTGTGTGTGAGTGTCAACATTGGACACTGTCGTGTTTTAACAACCATGACACACAAAAAGGTTTCAGCACAAAATTACCATTTAACACAGTGTTATACATGACTGGAGTGTCGCCACTTCAACGTGAGAACACGCGTCTTTATGCGTCACAGACCCTCTCCTGAACATTATCTTCATTTGAACATTGGGTTAAATGCCAGACGTTTGTGAGATAGGGCGAGTTGTATCAAACACCTAAACTCAGTTTAATGATAACTGATGTTTAGACTGATCTAAATGTTGATAATAAATACATCAATCAGCCACAGTCTAAACATCAGTAATCATTAAACCGAGTTTAAGTGTTTGATACAACTTCGTTAAAAAAAGCTTGTTCTTTCGTTCGGTAGGTTTGCAAAAATGATTAAAAAACGTACGAAGTGACAAACAAAATTTTGGAAAAAAACGCCTGCTGAGAAAAAAACTTGATTAGTTTAAACAATGTTTAAGTATCTTAGTTCAAACAAAGTTCAAGTATCTGTTATTATTCGATTGAAAGTTATAAGCTCCTGAAATACCGAAAAATATAATAGAACGTACGGTATTTTAAATAAAAAAGAAAGGGGAAGGCCGAAGGGCTGCAATATAAATATCACCTAGCTCTTTCAATATCTATTTAGTCAAAGCATTTGTTACTGACGCAAGGATAATTTCACTTTAAACCATTTCAAAAACTTGATAGATTTTCTAGTTAAACTATTTTCAGTGGATTAATCGGAAGGTGTTTGGTAACTTCATAGATTATTGCAAAACTGTGGTGGTGACTTAACCTATACATCGAATAAGGACCTGTTTTGACAACTACGGTATAATCCATAAAACGTATTAACACATTGATGCAATTTCAATTCGTATAACAATAAAACTTGATGAATCACCCTATTTGTTAGGATTATTCATAGTTGAAAAACCTGTCCTAATGAATATAAAATTGAAACCATATGAATAACTGAGATTTTCTTTGGAAACAAAAAAGATTTCTTTCAGTTTTTTACACCTGCCAATGGGGGATTTGCACCGGGTGGCCAGATAAGAATGCACAGTACTGTTCGTCGTAGATACTTGTGGTAGAAACTGTTATAGGTTTCCAATATGGCCTTCAGGGGACGTAACCACTATCTGAAAAGTGAATGTTCAGTAGTAATACCCCTAGGGTTTGATAATACCGAGATAATTTTGTCATAGAGAATGCTGAAAGCGTGTTGCTTGATAATAGCCCAAGGCCGCAGGCCGAGGGCTATTATCTTTGAGCAACACGCTTGAAGGATTCTCTACGACAAAATTTTGAGTATTTATCAAGACCCGAGGAGTATTCGATAAGATAATTTTTTACTTTGTAGCTTTCAAAAAATTGATTGCCAATCTGATGTTTAATAATTTTCAATACAAACTTTATCAATTTTAATCCAATAGTATTCATTTTTATTTAAAACTACAGTTGTGAAAAGTACAATTGGTAAATTAATTGAATCGCTAGATGCAATACCTAATCTTCGCGACATTTTTAATCCAGTTGTCAGTTTGACGTTTAATTAATGTTTAATAAAAAGTAAACACCAAACTGAAAACACCACATGTAGGGTATTATCGCTGTAATACAGCGGGGATTGGATGGAATTTGACACATGACTTGAAATTAAGTAATTAGATTGGTTACTATATCCAGTAAAAAATTATCACTGAAATACACCTATAATCCAGTCAAGGAGGTAAAAAAATGGGCTAATTAATTTCAAAACAATGCCAGTCATTTAAAGTAAATTGAATTTTGTTGGGGAGATTGTGTCGAATCCGATAATACAACTTTGGAAGTGTGGACCTCAAAAGGGGGTAAGGGGGCACTCCCTAATGAGGTACATGCAACATGACCATATTTACTGAATAGATTGTTAAAATGGATAGGTACTTGCATCTCAAATTTTTGGAAAATAGTGAGTGACAAAAAAAAATAAGAAACATTGAGTTGGGACAAATTACCAACAATTTGAGATCCATAAGAATTTTTCAACAGACCCAAAAAAAATTATGGACAAATAAACTGATTTTTGATATTTGATGGTTGCCATTTAGCATAGATTGTTTAAAAAAATAAAAATCCTATTGTAAAAATTGGTACATTTATACATTTACCATTTAGCTTCATTGTCTTCCAATTGCCTGAAATATTTCAAACATCAGTTTTTTTCTGACCTAACTTTTTTCGCATTTAATCCTGACACTTGACAACTGTTAAATCAAAAATGAAAAATAAATATGTTAAAAAGGTGCAAGTGCATATTCTTCTAAATACTGTTTTATGTGTATAGACAGTTGGCTTTTTATTTTTCCGATGCTTGAATCGTAATGAGCGGCCAAAAAACCCATCACCTATCAATTTTAGTGAAAAGTATTTCTCTATATATTCAATTTGTCTAATAATTGTTTATAACTAATTACGGGCCATTTACCACACAACCAAACTTGTATCATCGAGCAATCAACAACTTTCTCAATAATTTGCCAAAAATTTTAAAACGATCCTCGCATTTTCGAATTATTTTCCGATATCATGAAAGTTTTTACTCCATTGATTGGATTACTAGTGAATTCATCAAAAAAATATTTGCTCTTCAAAGCTAAGCTTTATTTGAGTACTTTTTGTTTGAAAAAGCAATAATTGCTCCATCAAACCCAGCTTACCTATGATATGTCTGATTGTCAGTGATACCGCTATCGCTTTTCGATATAATAACAGAAAATTTCAAAAATTCAATGCAATAATATGACTTTCCTTTCATAAAAATTAAGTGATATAATACAAGAATAAGCTAGTAAAAACAGTATCACTAATTTAACCTATTCCACTGAGGCTTTCGTCTTGATAGTCTAGTACATTTATTTGTTCAAATGTTTTCTATAGTTTTAATTTATATATCAAAATGTGTCAAACAAAAACTACTCAAATGAATGAAACTCTGTTTTAAAAGGCATATATTTTTTTGTTAAATTTACTAGGTGTATTTTAATTTTAATCTCTTCAAAAATATTAGATGATTATTACGCACCCTGCCGGCCATCTTGGAAACCTGAAAATAATTTCCAGGATCTCTGAAATAGATCACTTTGATTGTTATCTGCCCACACGGTAAAAAATAAATATCGACTTTTTATATGGCTTGAACATGGATTATTCGAGCTTGAAACGGAGAATAGTGATTTTTCCAACAATTTTTCATGTTATTGTAATATATGCATGATAAGCAATGACAGCGGACGCCTCAGCCTTTTTGTTTGCTGAGTTTCAGGTAACGAGTGTAGAGATTGTCATTTTACATTAAGCAGCTTGACATCTGATGTCCGTATGAGATTCTGACATCTCATTATTGTTATTGTAATTTTTTTTTCTCGAGTATGATTTTAAATTGAAATTTGAAATTTATATTATCCTTCATTGGATGAATCAAGAAAAAGCAAAACTCGGTCACCCGGTTAAGGAAGGAGAGTTATTAGGTTATTGTAAAAACGACCATATCTACTACGTACTAGTACTAGGTTAGAACTATGCTTCCAGCTTATGGAAAATAAAAGACCACTCAAATGCGGATATTTTGATACCAACTCATTCGTCTTGAAAAATAGAACATTTGATAACATTGCGCCAGTGTTAAAATTTAATTAATAAACCCACAAAATCAGTTTATTTGTCAGAAATTCTCGATTCGATTACATAATCTAACCATTCAATAGGACACCACCTGCTGTGGTGAAACAGAGTCGGACTTGTGAATATAGTTGTACATACGATGAATACCCGTTTCGTCGGAACAAAATAATAGGATTATATTTTTCAGTTGTATAAAGATATGATAGATTATAGATTGCAAATATTTATACCTGAGAGATCCCCGATAGGTAATAGGAGTATAAGAAAAGGGCGTATCCATCTAATTGTAGACTAACAAGTTTTAACTACAAATGACCAGTTTTAATACATAATCGCTCTGTGTGCTAGAAGTGTGCGTATTCAATTTAGAGATTTTTTAAAGTCAAGTATTTTAAAACTAAGAAAATGCTGCAGTGTTACGTTTGGGAACATAGAGTTCGTCCTAGAGGATTTCGGCGTTGTGAGGAATTGAACGATCTTCCAGAGGGATTTCAGAACGCCGCCCGCCATCGTGGAGGGAATAATAATTTGCATCAAAGAAATATGGAAAATGGTGAGGTTATTCATATTAATTGTTATAGACAGGTTATGGCCGACACATCGAACCTAACGAAGAGATTCGACATATTGTTTTGATGGCTATTACTGTACTTGCAAAACTGGATATCGAACACTTGGATGTTGTGCATATGTAGCTAGCGTGATTTGGTATTTAGGATTTGCTAGACACCAATCTAATATTAGATATCCATCAACCAGATTACTAAATACTGTACTTGACGCTGCTGATCGAACTATACTTAATCATGAAGAAATATAATGATGCAAATTATATTCAGTTAACAGTGCTTCAGGGAAAACACTAAACACTAATCAGGTGGAGTCTGTAATACAGGTTTGTTCACGTATTTTCTATCTGTCTTACTCATACAATCTCCGTAAGCGATTTTAAAAATAGTATCATTAATTGTGAGTTAATTATAAAAGTCACAACATTGGCGCAATGTTAACAAATGTTCTATTTTTCAAGACGAATGAGTTGGTATCAAAATCCGCATTTAAGTGGTCTTTTATTTTCCATAAGCTGGCAGCATAGTCCTTTGAGTATGTGTTCAATGACGTCACGCAGCATTTTTGTGGACGGAGCTAAATGAAAAATTAAAGATTGATTTTCTCACTCATAAATTGATAAATGTTCTTAATCTTTGAGCTCAGTCTATGAAAAAAGAGTTGTAGAAATTCTTCATTTCCACAGAAATCAATGGTACACTCGATGTTATGGAGATTGAATAGTATAAACATATTTTTTTCAGACTATATTCTTGAGATTACTGATCTGAGGTTTTAGTATGGTAATGAAGCGTAGCGAATATAATTTCCAATTTCAACATATATCCTGCATGTTTCCGGATATATGAATGGCAATATTAATATTAATGTGAAGACTTTCCTTCGTTTCTTTTGATAGCCTGAGATTTTCGATTATTATAAAGGATAACAGAATAAAAAATTTCAGGAGGCTTTATCTTCTACATTCCATCTTTATAGTATCTCGGAATAGTCGAAAGGTAGGAAATTGTGTTCTCACTTTCTGCAGATGTACCATGAGAAAGATATTGTAGCGGCTTTAGTTCACACAGCGATTTACTATTACTTATCTATTTTTCGGTGTCATATGTGTATATAAATACAGAGAGATAGTGGAAAACGTATTAGTTCTGATTATGTAATCAGATACAGTAATCGCCAACTAACTTGAGGTAATATGCTTTCTAGGGAGCTATTGACTACGCCCATCGGACAACTGAAAACAAAACCGTGCAAATTCTTAAATTTTATAAATAAAATCGGGATCGTATTCAGCCAAATTCAAAAAGGCTATGAAATAATATTTAGCAGCTTCTAGTTATGTAGCTATTCACGCGGGATATGGACATTATTAAAGCAGGCATATGAAGTGTATTCACATAAGTGCGTTAATAATTCCCATCACACGTGTTACGTACAAAATTTTATATACAACTGTTTATTAGTATTATTAACAGAACCTTTATCATAAAATTGGGAAAAAAATTAGATCCAACGTATTTTTAATAATATCGACTGCAAACATAAGGTTACTGTGTATCATATTTTGTGACCATAGCATCAAAGACAAACAAAGCTGTGGAAATGAAATAAATTAGTTATGTCATCAAATTGTCAAAGTTGAATGAACAAAAATCTATAAAAATCAGCTCAAGCGAAGACAATCTCCTTTCGGAAATTGAAAATGCAGCTTCCAGTGATATTTTCAATATTTAATTCTGGTATTTATATTTTTATAGATTCCTATTATCGCACTAGTGCGGTAATGTATTCAAAAACGAACTAGTGCGGTGATATACGTCATTATGACATTGAAAATAGTGTCAAATCGTACCTGTTATATGACAGTTGTAGATAAAATTATTTAGTTAGGTATATTTTCAAGAATATGAGCAATTTTTATGGTTACTGAGAATCTAACTCACTGTCGCTACTGGATTCACTTTCATCTAAAAAAATCACAAGAGGGTTGACATTATAAAACATATTATTATCTGTTTGAACTTACTTCTCTATTAAAATATGAGTCTTCTATCGTTATGACATGGTCACACCTTTTTCTCCACTCTTTTTCATCGATATTGTCAAATTCTGCTTCTGCTATTTTTTTCACATCATCTAGTTTTAATGTGACGTTATTACATTTTTGACTGTAGCCCTGATAACCTCGATGGGTTTCAACTCTGGGTGATAAGGAGGCAATTATAAAATAGGGTGGTCGTGTCGAGAGAATAAATCATGAAATAAACTATTCGAGTCAAACAGTATATTTTTCTGCATTACCCACTCTATTAAGTCAGCATAACAAGAATTGGAGTTAGGCACCCGGTTAGCCTGCACATTATGGTAGGAAGCATTGTCACATACAATAACAGCATTCTCAGGTAAATTTGGTATTCATTTTTAGTGTAACTATTTGCCGTAAATTCCCGCATTTATTTCTGCATTATGATCGCCTGTTTTGCTTTCCAACTTAAATATTAACAAAGTGTTGTTGATAAAACCCATTATCATCTCCATTATGAACTACTATCAACTGCTGCCCTTTAGAAATGTTAGGAAATAGCTCTTTTGTCTTAAAATAATTTAACACCTCAAATATCACTTGTCGAGTTTGTCCTTCAATACGACATTTACGCTTTTCTTCATAATCGGCTGACATTTTTACAAACACTTTATTGTATAGTGCAGGAACAATAGCTGCGTTACGCTCCGCTACTGAAAATCTTAACACCCGATATGGTTCGATGCAATTGGCGTTTGTCGAAATTTTACCACTAATAGAAGCCGAGTAGGCGGAACACTAATAACTCATTCTCTCAGTTAATGATTTCTGGTACCTCAAGTTAGTTGGTGATTAGACTCCGTTTGACATAAGAAGAACCCTCTAGAAGTCTAGAAGTTGCAGTCGTACGCGCGAAGAAGCTGCACATAGTGACATGTGCAATAGGGCTTCGACCGATATTGATTGCCGGCAGAAGTGAGAAGAAAATCAAATGAAATGCTTTCAAAACTTTTTTCTTGCTTCTATAGCAAATGGAAGTTTTATCAAATAAAACCGCTCCAAAATTGTTGTGGTACGTTCATGGTATAGAATTTTTACGAACAAATTGATCCATTCTAAAAATTTCATCGTATGCCCATGGTGGGAGAAATTTGTCCAAATAAATTAATCCCATTGAATTGTCACAAATCAATAATTCCCTCACACAAACTTTATCTTACGCCCATGGTAGATAGAGATTTTTGCAAGTAAATGTTTCCCTTTTGAAAATCGTATGGTACTCCCATGGCAAATGGAAATTTTCACAAAAAAATGAGACCCTCTTCAAAAATTTTATCATACGCCTATGAAAAGAGGAAATTTTTCCAAATAAATCAATCCCCTTAAAAAATGTACCGTGCGCCAATGGTAAATAGGAATTTTTACAACTCCATGAATCCCTCATACAAATTTCATCTTACGTCCATGGTAGATAGAAATTTTTACAAATAAATGTTCCCCATTTAAAAATTGTATGGTACGCACATGGTAAATGAAAATTTTCACACAAAAATTAACCTCTTTTCGGAAATTTTATCATACGCCCATATTGTGTGTTGCATAGCATGTAAAACCTGATGATGACGCGAGTTCATTGTTTTTCTCCACCCAAAAAGTGCTCAACGCGCCTAGATCAGATTTCACTTCAAAAACTCAAAGGACTGCCTGTCGGTCGTCAAATACACCGACAAGCGATCCAGTGGTTTTATTTATTAATTTATTTTTATTCGACACTGACTTTGAGACAGAACAGGTGTGTCGCAAAACTTTGTTGTCGTCGAAAGCCCTATAAATTGAAGCGTGTCCGTTCCAAGCTGCTCGTAGATCGGACCATACTGCTCGTTCGTGACGCAAAAGTTCGTTGCTGTTAAAATGGTCACGTTCTGTTGCATTGCTTGTTGTTAAATATCGTTATTTTCTCCGGACAAATTTGTAAAGCCGACATAGTTAGAAATATTATAGTTATGTTGGAGAATTTGTTATCGATTCATTTTACTTGTAAATCGTGTTTAAGTTAGGTACCTTTACTGACATCCAAGCAGAACTGAACGTATTCGTTTACATAGCTATTATGGGATTGCCTACGTGACTTAAGCGCTCATAGTTGCCTGAGTATCAGGTTGTGAGCATCATTAGAGAATCATAAGGCGGATCAAATCACCAATGTCATCGATGCTATTCATTGGATCGGATCCCCTCATCAGCGTTGCAGGATCGACAATGCAGCATCTCATTAGCGGTGGAAAACTTCACCAAGAGCAAAACAGACGGAACAGTTCATTTTTAGGACATTCACCCAAAAATTCACGACAGACAAAGAAAGATAGGAAAACTGTTAAATGGTTATGTTGAATACTTTATAGCTGAGTACACATGACTCGAAAGTCAAGAAAACATATTTGTATTCTGTTATTTACACAGAATACAAATATGTTTTCTTGACTAAATGGTTATGTACCAGATTGTTCGAGCTGGATGCTATAATAAGTATGTTCCAACCGCAATCAGAAACTGTCAGAACCCATTAGAGAATAACTGATCATAACAAACAACGAGTTCACTTTCGCGTAATTTCTATCACTAATTGCAATGGTCATTTGTGACAGTTTCTGATTGTGGTTGGAGCAGTGTGAAGATTGTCCGTTGACAGAAACTCGTCACCACTTGGTAGGGGTCAATTAAATTTTCTGCATAATAAAATCTTGAGATCCGAAAGCTACTAACTCATTTATCAAAGTGTACCTACTGAAATATCAAAAACTTTTCTCTCCTTATCATTTAAATCGTATGGTATGGTTTTTTGCGATTCGTACACTGAAGAGCTTCCCTATTGACTTATATTTAACCTAATATCCTTTAAAACCGCTTGTCTAACAATTGAATAATATCAATTTTAATCTCAGATTTCATAATAGAGATTGATTCTATTTCGTAATGTAACGGTTAAGACGTCTCTTGACTCTCAAATTTTTTCAAATAATATTTTCTACTATTTTTAATATGGCAAATTGCATGCAAAAAAAAGTTATTCATATGGTTTCTTATCATCCACAGTGAACGTAAGTGCTAGTGCTCTTTGCAAGTGCTTTCAGGGAGTGTAAACGCACCAAGTCCGTTTGATCGGAAGCCTGGAAGCCAGAAGAACAAGAAAAATAAATAATATAAGTGCGTTTTGTGCTTATAGTTCGAAGTGCGGAAATGCAATGTTTTCTTAGTGTAGAAACAGAATATATACTTAATCGTGTTTTGTATATTGTAGCAATAAATGTAAATTATTATTGTATATATATGAAGAATGGGCTGAGGATGCATGGAGAAAAACAGTAAGATAGATACAATTGTGAGTTGCAAGATATAATATACTTCCGCTAATCTTGACGTATATTACCTTCACGAACGAAATTTTTTGCGTCATTATAAAATTTCTTGTGAAATCCGAAAAAAATTTACCTACCCAAGCTCAACATTACACTTAAATGATTGTAATGTAAATACTATAATTGGAAGCGACTGATTTCAAATTTAATTATGAGGATAAGAAAGAAGTCTTAGGGTAAATTTCACGGTAACCAACTTTTTCAAATGATTTTCAAGAAAATCAATCATACGATCCACGACTAAATAATAACGCACATATTATTTTTACATATTTAGCTGCATAATGATATAAATTCTTCACACCAGTGAATAATAAAAAGAATTCACTCTCGTTAGCCAATCACATTCTATTATTATCAGAATTCACGCTAAAATGAATTGAACTGAGTAAATCAAATCGTCTCTTTAAAACGTCAAATTCCTAAGAACGCAAATCGCTTCTGACAGCACGTCGTTTGAAACGTCAAAATAATTATAAAATAGTAATTTTACGTATTATAAGAGAAAAAAATGGACCACAGTAGCGATAGTGAATATGTACGCCTCCCGGAATTAATTTCATTTATAAATGTAAGGGTTCCGATTGAAAATATGAGTTACGTATATATATTTACTCTTTACATTTTTATAAAATATGCTCTATAGCCTAGTGGTGGTTGACTATGGCGCGGACGATCGAGGTTCGATCCTCACTGGAAGTTTTTTCTTTTTAGTCGTGGAGAAAGTACAGTCTTTTACTTGTGTAGAATGGCTATTATTCACTTGGATAATTCCAAAACTCACTTGCTGCGCTCGCTCGTTTTGGAAACTTCATCCGCGTGAATAATAGCCATCATTCTGCACTCGTAGAAAAATATACTATTCCATGAATAAAATTGCGAATTATCAATCCAAAAATAATACTTCACTGGTTCTAATAACTGTAATTAAGCTCAATATTCTATTAAGTGACAGTGAAAATATGCCACACAGTATAATTTCAAATGTTATATATCTTTTTAGTTCTTGCAAAATATCCATTAGTTTTGCTCAGACTGATAACCATCCATTCATTTATTTAGCGCCCCTCATATTTATTCTTAACTTACGCTCAATCCCATTTTGTATACAAATTTTTAAAATTTCACAGATTGAAAACGACTGAATATTCAATAAGAAGTTAACATCAGAATTCCAGTTAATATTTTATATAACCCTTGAAACATTCAGTCTTCTATATTAATACCGAGTATAAAAAGCTAGAGCCACTGTAAATGTTACATTTTCAAAGGTGGGTCTTTTGAACCACGTATTTGATTTTGATGGAATTTTTCGCGAACTCTTGGTCAACTTTTCTGTAGCAATAATGTGGCTAAAAATTTGATGAGTAATATTTGAAAATGTATGTGGAGTGTTTAAAATTGTTTATCCAAACTTCGAACACCCTGTAAAATGCAGCTTCAAAAAAGTACAAAACGTAACACCATGCTTCATGGACTTTTTGATTTTTTATTGTCGTTATTCTCTGCTATTTCAAAATATTCTGTTTCTTAAGCCAAAAGTATGAAAAGAAATAAAAGTTCTAGTAGAAGAGCTGGCACCACTTTTTGGTTGGGTATTTCAAACCTAAATCACAGTATATGAACGAACCAGTATGTTATCTCGTGACGTCGCACTGCCGAGCTCCCTGTGACCTACAACGTCGTTCGGATGACTATATACTATATCATCCGGCGGCCAGTGCTGTTCTGCGATCCAACCAAAGTGCAAGTGGTGAATTTGCGAATAAAATTATTTCTTACAGCTTATATTTTTACGGCTTTTCGGTATTATTTTAATAGTTTATAAGCATTTTTTTGCAATGGATACCATTAAAAAGAAGAAATCGGGTAGTGTGTGTGTAGTTCGTGGATGTAACAATAAATATTATAATTGTGATGAAAAATTTTACCGTTTTCCAAAGGATTCAGAAAGGTGAGAAACTGTTTGTATTTTCATACGAAATGTATAATACTTTATTATTTGATCTTCATATTACATTTATGAGCCTTAGTTCCATGCATTGATTTAATTTGTTGTTTTTGTTTCAGAGCTAAAGTTTGGCTCGAAGCATGCGATAGGCCTGACTTGATACCAAAAATAGAAACTCTATACAATAGTAGTCATCGTTTATGTGGTGCTCATTTTGAACCAGATATGATTATGCAACATCATCAAAGAAGACTTCTTTTAAAAAAGGCTATTCCAATTCCAATTCCATACATGCAGCGTATGTGAGACGTATTCACAAGCGTATCAGAATTTAGACGATTCGTCTTTATACAGTTACCTTAGAGCTTATGAAAATACGAATAAGTATACTTTTGGAAACTTGAATATGCCGCATGAAAATTTTGTACAATACATCTCATTATTAGAAACATTATTCCAAATGAATTTTGAGAAAGTTGTTGAATCACTTATAAATATTAGTCAAACAACAGAGTTTGTACATCCTTGTGTTGATTTTCCAATAAAATATTTAATAAAACTTTTCTTCAAGGTACGACTATATTACACATTAAAATTTGTCAATAAAAATTTCAAAAATCATAATCAAATGAAAATTGTAATATGGAAAAACCAATAAATATTTGGTATAAGACTATTGTTTTATTCACTCATCAGTGTACTGTTCTACAATATTTAAGAAAAAACATTTAACACGTTCAAGTCATTTTAAAACTTATGCACCTACGACTATGGTAAAATGAATCGTAAAACGATCCGTTCAAGGTTATCAAAAGCTCTGGCAATTTATGAATGAAATATATTAGAGATACACTACTGGTTGGTTTTTATACTGTGCCTAAATTGTGTTCTAGGTAATTTTTGTATGTTATAGCTTAATGCTTCAAGAGTTGACAAAAAAAAATAAGCCAGACAATTTTTCGTGTATTTAAACTTGACATATTTGCAAAAAAATAAAAAAGGTATTCAAGGCAACCCGAAATTTTAGTAGGGTATTTAATTATTAATAATTAACAATAGGATTATAAAAAACACAAATAATTTTGGTGAAACTATCTGCTTGTCAGGTGATGTAAAGTATTATATACATATATAGGTCGAGTGAGTAAGGCAAGCTGTAGCGTGAAAGAGAACGTTTATCGGCAGCTGAAGTTGGAGATCAATTCAAATCTGACGTGGAATGAATTACATTTAAATTTTCATACTCATAACCTCTTCAATTGTATGATTATTTCGTATGAATAAATCTGCTTGCGATTTTAGTTTTTTGTAACAATTTCTCTCTATATACGTTAGCCTTTGGTAATTTCAACATGGAAAAAATTTTATCAATAAAATTGTTATTGAAACAACGAAAAAAGAGTTTCTCATGATTTTTTCGAAAAAACAATATTCTCGTATTAACATCAAGAATTTAAATAATTTATTTCATTTAGAATCATTGCATTGAAATCGTGTTTATGTTCGTTACTCATGGCGAAGGACAACGCAGACAGCTACCGATAAACGCTCTCCTTCCCACTTCAGCTTGCCTATAGCGCTACTCACTCGAACCTATACATAATGTTTTAGATCAACTGACAGGCAGAAAATCCCACCAAAACGATTTTTCTTTTTATCATCTTATTTCTTAATTACACATAATACCCTATTGAAATTTCAAGTTGCCTCAAATAATTTTTTTTTAATTTTTATGTAAAATATTATGGCATCATTGACTAGATCACCTGTCTACTTTCATCTCAACTCTTTAAACATCAAACTACAAAATATAAAAACCTCAAATCGCCACAAATACATTTTTGCCAGCTCTTGGATGCCTGGATTTCATTTCTAAAATCCTATCGTTTCAGAAACAGAATTAAATGTAAAACGTGTATAAGAGAGGCTCATGTTAAATTACCTTATCAGCGTGACTTCGAATTAATAAGGCTGATAAATTGCATGGAATTTTTCTATCTATCTAGTCCAGGGCATTTAGTAAAAATAAAGGAAATATTGGAGCACCCCATAGATATCGAGAAGCGGTATTCTGCATTGTATTCAGAAAGGTCCCAGAATAGACTGGGAAAAATGTGGGTTATCACTTTTTTGAGAAACGCCTTCTGGGCCGAAAAATGCATTTTCCAATTGCATCATTACTTGCACCATTATGGGAACGAGTGAAAACTCGGAAAATCGGTAGGAAATCGTTATTCGGGCATTAGAATTACCCGGTGGTGGCTCTGTGGGGGTGCGCGGGGGGTGAATTGGGGGAGGAATAGCAGCGTGCATCAAAATCGCTCCAAACTCGTTACTCGGGGGTTTTCGGGGATGCTGAATTCAATTATGGCATTGGAATTACCCGGGAGCACTCAGGGGCGCCTCTGCAGGGGTATCCGGGGGTCATTCAGAGGGGGAAATCGCATAGTCCATGTAAATGGCTCGAAAATCGTTACTAAGGGGGTTTTCGGGGATGCCGAACTCGATTCTGGTATTAGAATTACCCGGGGGCGCTCAGGGGCGCCTCTGTAGGGGTATCCGGGGGGTCATTATGTGCACCCACGGGTAATTATAATGCCCGAGTAACGATTTCCGAGCGATTTTTCCGAGTTTCCATTCGTTCTCATAATGGTGCAAGTAATGATGCAATAGGAAAATGCATTTTCTGTCCCAGAAGGCATTTTTCAAAAAAGTGCTAACCCACATTTTTCCCAGTTTTTTCTGGGACCTAAGCGAACACAATGCAGAAAACGGCATCTTGATATCTGTGCTCCAAAATTTCCTCTATTCGGGTGATTTTGTTCTAAATGCCCTAGACTAATCAGGCAAAGCGTGTCGGCAACGAATGCATCTCTGCAGCTGTTCCTGGAGATGCTCGATAGGATTGAGATCAGGAATGAAAGATGTTCAAACTATTCGTTCACTACCCACTCTGTCCAGATACTTGTCAACTATTTGTGCGATTGGGCTTCAACATAAAATCATTTTCGTCCTGGAGGATCTGTATTCAGCAAAGATTAGTGCTGAAAATTCCCGTTCACACTTGGAAGTTCTGAAATTTTTCAGTCGTCTAATCTTTCGCTCAGCTCTATACTCACTCTGCTCTCGACCATCAGGAGAAAGCATACGTATATAAGCGCGATTTATCTGTGAAAAGACTGATAATCAATTGTTGCATCGCCAAATTCACATTAAATGCAAATTTTGGATGCAGTTTTCTATATCTTGGAAGCAGCTGGGGTCTCGTGGCATCTTTGAAAAGACAGCCGAAATATCTACGGTGCCTTGAAGTAGTCAGGTTTATAAATGAAGTCGTCGTATTTGTTCCACTTGCACTTGCTGTAATTTTTTGCTTCCATATAACTCTCACAGGCATGTACATTACACGCAATATCAGTTGAATTTAAGAACATTTTCTCAATCAACAATTTTTGAAAACTCTTAATTTGACAAATGATATTCGAAACATGATTGTAACGTCAGAATTTTTGCCACTATTGCAGTGGAAGGATTTCATTTAAAACTTCCAGTAACAGAGGTAGCAAAGTGAATAAAAAAAAACTAAAATGTTACTATAGCATAGTGCTACATTTTGGAAGCAGCTACAGGGTGTTTTAGATTTCGGGTAAGAAACATCTTCACATTTGGACACCATGGTTATTTCCAAATTTAACTCCGCTTCAAAATTTCAACTACAGTACTGCTATAGAAAAGTTGACCTACACTTTACAAAAAAATCAAAATCAAACCAGTGGCGCAAAAGGAAAGGTGATGGAAATGTGTCAAATTTTTAGTGACTCGAATGTGAAGCAGTATGTTAATTTCCAGAAATATCGTTATATTTCGGCACCCATACTAATCTCAGTTTAGTGTGGATTGTCAATTATTTTAGTTTTTTTCTGGCATTCCTTCATCGGCCTTGATGCCACCTTGTGACTGGGTCAAAGTAGCCCTCTGGTATTGACAGATTATTTCCTTGTCCGTGTGTTGGCGAATACGCTCGTGCTTGGAATGCGGTCAGAGTTTGCAGCTGATAAAGGGATAAACTAATATCACAATTCTGTCTTGAGTGAATTTCTATACGCAGTTAATATGCCAAGCAATAGTGTATCAAAATAGTGAGTTTTTGATGAAAATCCTAGTAGAACACGGAATGTGTCAGCATGTGAAAGACATTAAGTAGTATGAAACTGATATAGTTTCCACTCGTATTTGAAACAAAAAAAAACGTCATTTTTTTAGTTTCTTGTTAATAACACGTGAGCTTATCAAGTAACTCTAATGGCATCTAAAGACGAATTGTAGATAATAGAAATACAAATACAACGCATTTTTAGCGAAGACTTAGGAGCGAGGAAAACTCGGAAAAACTGGAAAATTCCTCATTTTTTCCAAATTTCATATTTTCGGAGTTTTTTGAGTTGTAGCGTTAAAATTTCGTAGAAAATTTGTATTTTGTATGCACTTTAGGTGGGCGAAGAGCAGGCACCATGGGACTATTACTTTTGTTGCAATTGCAAGTTTCCAATGAAATATTTTTGAGTAGGAATGGATGTGTTATAGATTTTAAATTTGAAAACAGTTTTTGAAAATAAAGATGTAGAGCAGCAAAACGTATATTTTCGATTTGTGTTAAAATGCTGCGAAGTGGATAAAAAACGCTCGGGAATACGACCGAATATGACATAGCATTGACGCGCGGCGTATGCACTCTGCATTTGATTATTAGATACACTTAAATCTTTTGCATTCACTCTCTCCACAGAAAAATTTCGACATCTCAAAACATCAATCAGACTAATAGCAAAATAATCAGTCAAGTGGGTAAGTTGGAAATATTCATGATCTCCAGATTTATTCGTCTAGTTTTTAAATTATCTTTTTACTGTGAAATAGTTCGTTTAATTAAGTTTGAAAATAAAAAGTGATATCACTCAGCATACACACAAATCTAACAGCAAATTTTAAAAATAACAAAACAGTGGCTTATTACTGGATTATTTATAATCATAGTCGATAATCGATTAAGTAAATCAAATAATGAAAGGGTCGCGTTCATCCTAACAAAGCTGATCAGGTAGCGATTTTTAGAGTGATCCATCAATTCGAAATTATTTACAACTTGTAAAACGACAAAAATATGAATTTTAGAAAAATGGAAGAAGTTTCCAGTTTTTCCGAATCTTCTTCGGTCCTAACTATCCAATCACTCCGCTGAAAAATGCGTTGTATTTGTATCTTCATCATCTACAATTGGACTTTTGACACCATTACGATAAGGTACTTAATAAGCTTTCGTGTTATTAACAAAGAACTGAAAAAAGAGGTTTTTTTATCGTTGCAAATGTTTATAACAATTTTGTGAGTCGAAAATATATCAGATTCATTCTACGTAATGCCTTTTACATGATGGCACCTCCAATTCACGATGGAAAAAGACCAACATGGCGAATTTCAAGCTATTCTTTGAGGATTGTTGGAACAGACAGTGAAAGTGGAAGTTTTAAATTGAAATCGTAGACATTTTGGTATATAATCAATACCATCTCTTTCTCAGCGTTTGTATCAAAAATCAATGTTATTAACATGATTGTCCATGTTGAATAAATATATAGGTACCTACATTAAATACGAAATAGTAGTCAGTCAGTATATCACGAAGATAATGTGGCTATCTGAATAACAAACTACCATTTTGATATGTGGCTGACTTTGGCCATGTTCGGCAGTTAGTTGATAACTCTGCCGATACCAAAGCTCTACTATGACCGCAGACTTAAGGTTTCTTCACAAATGAATTTTAAATTTCAATTTTTGAAGACTGACTCAATAAAATTAAATGATTACAGATAAAACAGTATTTTGTGCATTTCAAAGTTGTTTTCCATATCGTGAGGATAGAAGAGGTTACTAAATGGAAATTCACTGTGATTATTTTTTTCACTCGTCAGGATCTGACATTTTCGTAGTTTTAACCAATAGCATTACATTATTCCAGCCAATCATTCGGTATTATACTGATAATTCTGCTTCCTCATCGATAATACCTTGTACACATTGAAACGTTAAAATTTCACTTTGAATTTGTCATTATTGACAACTAAAAGTGCTTCGAACTTTATTGAAAAATGAACACAAACCGATTCAGTGCCATCACCCAAGAGAATATTGAACATTTGATACAAAATTCCACTTTACAATTGATGAAAATAATAATCTTCCCAAATACAACCGATTCAGTGCCATCACCCAAGAGAATATTGAATATTTAATACAAAATTCCACTCTACAATTGATGAAAATAATAATCTTCCCAAATACAACTCGTTTTCCAAATTTTCTCACATAATTTTTTATTTCAATCACTCAAACTTGTTTGTTTGAGGCAGAACATTCAAACAAACCGAATTTAGATAAAATCCCTCGTCCTAACAGACTCGTGATTTTATCAATCAGTTTGTTTTCATATTTTTGCCAAATAAACAAGTTTTCGTGGAAAAGAAAAAATTATCGATAAAATTTGAAGCACTCGTGGTATTACCTTCGATAATTTCAATGGAATAATATACTGAAAATGTATCAATTTTGGTTGGGTTAATCTGTAAAAATAAGTAATTAAGATTAACTCATGACTCAAAAGATAAATAAATGAAAAAAGTTTGGAACCATTTCGAGGTCTCAAAAATCTTAACGAGTGAGTTTGTGAGTTTATGGACTATCATATAGTAGAAAAAATTGATTGATAAGTTTAAAGACAATAACAGAGAATAAAGGACATAATATGGAATAGAAATTTCATTCAAATATATTCCTTAAAAAAAATGTATTTAATGTGACAATAAAACTGTTTGCTTGTGTATATTACTTCCGATGAAATTTTATAATGAAATTTCCCAACACAATTAACTCCTTTTTATACCAGATTAAACAATTGAACAGTTTATTCCATACCACTCTTATAAAAATACCACCAAGGAATTAAAAAATTAAAATAATTAAAAAGTATAAGCGTCAACCGTTCACATTCATTAAACTGTAAATAGTAATGGAGGAGATTATATGGAAAAACGACAAACCGAGTCATTTAAAATTTTTTGTTCTGTACAAACTTACTTATTTCTTGAACATGAGATTGAAATTAACATTCTTTTGTAATTAAAAAAATTCTTTACGTTGCAACTAACATTCAAGTTTTTTCTTCAATACTTTAATACTAGATGATTGATTAATTGCGCTCACTTAATAAAAAACTATTATTAAAAGGATCGTTGGTATCTATCTTTTATTTTCTATCATGTTTATTTTAGCATCCGCAACCCATTACTAACCTACCATTCAATTAAATTAATTTTAAAAGAATGAGGCGAATGTTGTTTAGTGAATTTTTAAAAACTTAGCGTAGTTTGATTAAATACCAAAAAATTTCCATTAAAAAGGTCAAATTTTTTTCGAATTGATAATATTGTGAAGACTCACTTCAAACTGTTGATTTGTTTTTCCTTGACCACAAAAACAGTAATTCGCCTCATTTTTCAGCTTTCATTAAAATATATAAATTATAAAAAAACACTCTCACCTTCCTAGCATTCGATGCCTTAATGTCCGACTGCAACGCCATATTGGAGAAGGGTACCTCCATGGAGTACTTGATGGAATGAAGGAGCTGGACTACGACATTGGAGACGTTCTTGAAGGACAGTTTCCTCCTCTGGGCAGCTCCCAAAGCCGATCGAACCTGCAGCGTGTTGAACAACAATGGCTGGAAGAGAACCACCGGGGGGTGCCGGGGAGGGTAAAGGTTAGTCACACGGGGTTAGATCGAACATGCGAACGGGCGGAAGCACTTTAGCAAGACTTATTTTGAGACAGTAAAACTGGGTGTTGATGGGAACAGTATTCTAGATATAAAATTTTTTGATAAATAATAATGAGATTATGATGCATATCTTTTTAGTTATGTTTTGAATTTTTGCATATTAGGCGTGATTCAAATGAAATTCAAGGAAATGTATAGTATATTAGCTGCAGAGTGGATAATCAAATTAAATGCAATAAAATAGAGTGAAATGAAAAGGAATAGAATAGAATGGAAAATATTCATTAGGATCCTGAATTTTGTTTGAAAGCGGACAGATACTCATAATTTTAATCATATAACTATTCAAAAGTTAAGCCTGTAATGAATGTTAATTTTTTTATCGGTAGAAAAAACAAATCTTTCAGATGGACATAACAAATTTGCTATAATTGCTATAAATTTAAGTCGCATGAGGCAGCCATTGAAGCAGCTAGTTCTTGTGTAATCAGTTCTGAAATGGTATGGTAATGTCTAGGTAAACTTAAGCTAGGCAAGAATGCTATCGTCATCTTGTCTCCAGGACACAATGGAATATAAAGAAATTGGATAGCTGATAAACTATCAAAAATAAAAACTGTGATATCCTTTTGGGAACCTGAACACTTTCACGGTACACTGCCGCCTGAACGGGCACCTCAAATATGGTATAATCATAAACACCTCAGGTTTATTGTGGAAAAAATATTGAACTAAAGTTCAGATAATCTATTCTACAAATTAAAAAGACCAACTAATTGGGAAACATTATTTTCGTGATGAAATGCGGTTACTTTAACGCGAGTTATCCTCGAAATTCTACCATTCAAAATTATGAACTATGAACATTATTTGTAACTATTAACAAATGATTGGGTTCTGTGAGAAAATGAAACTAAAACCGTGAAATTGGATGAAAAACTTATTGTACTGCATTTAAATATCCTGTTTCCGAAAATCCTGAAAGGATGGAAGCAAATTGGATTGCTATATGTGAGATCCGATCCTCCAAATGTCTTCAGCAGATATTGAAACTGAAGGAGAGAATAGAACGATTCATATTCATATTCTTAAAAAAGCTGATTTGACTCACAATACGGTATGATATCTAAACTTCGAAAGCGTTATTTTTTTTTAAATCGAAGGTGGTTGCAATTTTCACCAGGACAGGGGCGGGCTCTGTTAATTTTACTTGAAAATAACCAAACAGACAGATTTCAGAATAAATAGAGCAGAAAAAGTTTTTACGTTTGGTATAAACTACAAGAAATTTAAAAAGACGAAGAAAATCAAACAGACTAATTGAGCTGATTGGGGGCAGATTTGATGGCGAAACAAGTACATATTTTTTTCTTCAAATGTCTATAAGGAGCTCCGAGGGTTTGTAGTAACCCATTTTTTAGGTCAAGTTTAGTAAAAGTGCCAAGTTGGAAGTTTGTGATTAGCGGTTTTTTTAAATATGCTCAGAAAACTGACTAAACAGTCTTCAAATGGCACTAGCTGCCTTGGGAAAAGCTTTTAGAGGAAGGTTAGACATACATCTTGTGTCTGTAAAATGCGTTTGGCGGGAGGGTTTCATCACAACCTGTTTGTGAAAACCGTCATTATGGAGACCAATGCACTTTTGTGAAAAGTTTTCTTCGTATCTAATTCAATTTCTGTATTTATTCAATCCAATCCAATTTTGTAAGTAGATATATAATTTATATTATTAAAACCTAACAGAACAATTGTATTTATTTCATGTAATTTACTTCTGCATTCGTATTTGCTATCTATGTCGGATTAAAGCTTTGTTTTTCCTTTCCAAACCAGCTTTCGTATTTCCCTATTTCAGATAAAACTAAACAGGAACTAATATTGACGTAACCAACGTAAACCCTATTATTATTTCCTCTCACTTCGAACGAAACAAAACCGATGACGGAACAGGGAAGGTAAATGAGAAGTTTTCTAACAAGCAGGATAGTAACAGGGTTTTATTCTGAAAATTATTAGTATAAAATATATGAAGGACCCTCAAAACCTGAGGGTAATACAGGGATTTAGAGACGTATACTTGCCTAAGGTGGATAAAGTATCAGACAAAGTCATAAATACCAATGAGCCTATACTCATTTCTACTAGAAAAAAAACTATAGAGATTCTTAGATTCTTGGATAGATATCTTAGAGATGAAGATGTTAAGGATAACCTGCTGAACAATCAGCAGTACGCATATTCATCAAGCAAATTGACTGATTTCGCGTTGGATGACATAATGTATAGCTCTGGAGAGGAGGGAGATCTGGGATGAGCTACCATCAAAGCAAAAGCAGGCGGAGGGTGCTCACAAGAGGATTCTGTCACCACTACTTTTGATGATGACTTCTCCAGAAAACTGTCCAGGATAAACTTGGAGACAGAACTGGAGCCTAGACTCTAAAATGTCCCTAAGGTTATGGTTGATAAGCTGATGATGATCTATAAATCTGTGGACAAGTGAAGAAAGACGCAGCAGGTGGAGTCTCTCATGATGTCTCTTAACCCAGAGTGTTTTCAGTTACCAATACTTATTCAAAATATAGAAAGATAAATGAAATATGAATGAAATACTTCTGGCAAGACATATCTTACCATTAAATAATCAAAAATTCCGATATTTTTGAAGACGAGGACAGAAACGGATTTCCTACCCAAAAAATTTTCCATTTCTGTTTCCTAACCTCAGTTGCCTGACATACTGTCAAATGAGCTAGCAACAAATGAAACATCATGAACTCAAAGTGAATGCAAGGCTATTGATTGGTTGTTATTGTTCTGCAGTCAGATGTTTTTGGTATTGGATTTGAACTGGCGTTCGATATCCTTATATAGTTTTCCTGGACGTGAGGTTGAACATATGACACTTGACAGATAAGTATGGCAGGAGTATGGAGACGTTTGGTTGATCGCAAAATTCAAAATTCTATCCCCACTACATCTTTCCAATTTAGACCCGATCACACAAGAACTAAGAGTTTTCATGGACGATTAACTATCTGACATAATGAAAATCAATTCCAAGCTTTCAGAGTGTTAGATTGCTGGTGCGTACATTCCTAGATATGATACGTTTGGGATAGCCAATTAAAGTTAGAAAATGCATTGAGGAGTTGCCAAACGTGTTTAATCAGTTACATGGAAGTGTATACCCAATGAATATATTTTCGGCTGTTCATGTGTACATAATACATGTTTATGTAAATGGTCCTATATTCCTAATACACTTTTTAGTATAGTGAAATATGAAAATGATTTCAATTCAAGATTAATCTCCTTTAATTATGGAACTTATCGCAATCAGTGGATTTATTCAAATATTTAAGGAGTTCAGAAGTTTTTGTTACCATTTATCATTCATCAGTTTCAATAAAATCAGAGTACTGTCCTGTAAATCTGCGTGAAGTATGTTTTGATATAGTTTGGATTCGGAAACAATACAAAATTGATAAATGTCAAAGATAATAGTTAAATAGCTACTATTATAACCCATTACAAAGTTTTGGAAAAATACTCTTCAAAGAGCATACCGTTCACTAAGAAGCAACAACAACTTCTCTGGTAATTTGCCTCATGAACAATAGATACAAAAATTGTAATTCTTATTCATGGTCTATAATAATATAATATACAAGGTAACCAACCGAAGACGAACAACTATTTTTACCCCATTTACCACCAAGAGAACCTAATTAAAAATTACTCCAAAATATTTAAGTACATGGTAGTCGAGTGAGATCTCTTTTGAAAGCACTTGCAATTCTCTTCACAATAATCGCTGAACTTCAAAATTCGCGCAATAGTATGAAAAAAATTGTTGAGCTGCTTTCTCACTATTCAGTTGGTTAATAGTTATATACGTAATTAGTGGGTTATGGACATTATTAACGCACT